>JASDQU010509978.1:16717-39058 GCA_032191745.1 Picea mariana | reverse complement strand
ATAACCAACGTGCTCTAAAATGAATTCCTCACAATTAGCATCTGAAATTTGAAGTGTATAATAGAGGATGGGCAACACGGCAAAATGATTTTCTGTCCGAATCCCACCACTCCTGGAGCAGAACACATAATGCCCAAATGGCCTATAAGGACTCAGCTTCACTAGAGACTTTACAACAGCCATTAACGGATTTTTGGGACTCATGTTGGTTGCGCTACTGTAATTCGCTATGGCCCAGCTATGCTGGAGTACAGTGCTCACAAGCTCAGCACTGCCCTCTGGAAGGGCTTCTTCCATAGTTGTGTCAGTGGAACCCAGTAAATCCCCCACATTCTCCGGGTATCTCTTCAAATAAGGCAGAAGTGATTCTAAGGGCTCACGCACCGATATACACGGAGCCAACAAGACTCTAGAGAAGACATCATGCCCTAAAACAACGTGGCAAAACTGATCCGTCCACCCTTTGCGACGAACTATTCGTGCAAGAGTTCCATCACCAATCAAAGGGAAGCCAAATGTGATGCAGAAAACAGATTAAGGCTTGCCAAGCTGCTGGCTATTCAACATCCATAACGCGGCCAAAGAAGCAATACCTCCTCCCATGGAGTGACCGGTGAACACCACGGTCTTCCCCCCTTCATATTCCTAGCAGGCCTGTAACAAAAATGAAATTACAAAAAGATAAATTCCAAAATGCAGGATTATTTCATATTCCAGGCGGCACCCTCGAGCCCATAAGTCGTACGTCATGCAGATTCGTATCAGCTTCATGACAATCAAGCTGTGATTTTGGACACGCGGGCCTAGTTGATTAATTCAAATTGCATGGAAAAGGACAGTAAAAGTGAAGTAAATATTAATTAAATCATTGGAATACGTGAAGCTGCCAATAACACTTTAAACTTATGAACCAATAAAATTGTGACAAATATATATATATTTTTATTTTAAAATATATTAATACAAATTTCCTAAGTTAGACATTATAATTTCTAAAAAATTTGAAAGTCAAACCTAAACTAATAGGCAGTCAACGATGAACTCATCGTTATTAGTCCCTGGCCTTGGTAGGGACTAATAATAACAAGTTGATAAAAGTAGGTAGACTGTCCAAGTTAGTTGGTTAGAATAATGGAATAAGGTAGTCAATGTAGTTTTATTTAATAATAGGTTTATTTTTATGTTTGTATTGATATTTGAGTGGATATAATGGTTAATAATATGTTTTCTCTTAGGAACTTATAGGTTTAAATTAAGAGGAGGAAAGGGTATGTACATTTTTGTAGGTTTTAATAGTCAAATCATACTATTAAATCACTATGCAAAGGAGGTCCCTTGTCCTACAAACAAAGGGGTCTCATATACCAATTTGGTGTATGACTTGTTTGTAACATTAAAAATTAGATTATTATTATTATTGTACAACTTGAATAGCCGTAATGATTAGGAACATGTGTTTTCTTCTAGAAAATCACAAGTTCAAATCCACAAAGGATAGGGTATGTACACCTCTAAATCTATTAAACTTTAATAATAGTCAAGTTGTTGCACAAAATGGATCCCTGTCATTATAAATGGATAAATCATAAAAATAAATAAATTTCCCAATTTTATAATGATCTTAACAATATATAAATTTCCCAATTTTATAGTACTCTTAACAATACCTAAAAACATTATTCGTAATTTTTCTCAATATTGTAAATGCATTGCTTAGTCATTCTAGGCATAATATATACCAAAGTTGGCATTGCTCTAGGAAATGTATAGTGACACCATTATCAATGCCTTAGTATATATAATCCCATCGTAAATCTAGAAAATAATAGGTATTGGTGCCCCTATACAAGTGCATTGTTAGGCATTGATACCTTGTATACAAATAGTGCATTGTTAGGCATTGGTTGCCTTATACATATAGTGCACCAATAATAATATCAATAACCATATTCACTTTACCATTGAGAATTGTTACGTTGCATCTAAGCATATAAAGCGCATTGATAGGCATCTATGTCCATGTACAAATGGTGAATCAATAATAATAATAAACATAAGCACTTTACTAGTGCGGCAGGTTTTTATAATGAGCATTGATATAGTGCATGTAATATTTTGACGCATCACATATGATATGTTTAAGTTTTAAGGCACACTGTTATGTTTTACATTTTTTATTTTTTTTTCAAATAGTTTCAATTTTCAATAAATATAAATGTTATTTATTATAAATTGTGTGTGCACATACACATCTAGTAAAATTTGTTTGTGAATCAATGATAATGAAAGGAATAATAATAATAATAAGTCGATCCATACAACTTTGTATTGAGATGGATTTGTATCATCATTTTATTATAACACAAATTTATGTTTTTTTGTGGAATGTTAGCCTCTTCAAGTTTTATGACGAGGCTACATTCATCAAAGGAAAATGTACTTGTTGATGTGGTTGATCTATCAATGGGATCATAGTTAGTAGGCATTTAGGTTTGGTCTCAATCTATGGTACCAACCCACAGAGGAGGATATTTATTTCATTACTAAGTTGTCTAGGAGAGGGGAATATTTTTCTTCGTTCCTCGATCTCCCACCTAGTGTTGTGGGAGAAAGTCAATTGGCATATGCGCAAAGATATGTTAGTGCAAACATCATTGACTCTATTCATTTCTAGGTTGCTAGTGGCCAATTGCACTTACATGCATTTGATGCAAAGGAGGTGAGGTCCATGTCGCTTATGGTCATGATGCTACACATTATACCTCTAATGGGAAGCACATTAGTTGCCCTCTGATGCACTATGTAGATACTTTACTTCATAGGCTTAGACTGATTAAGTGGTTTGCCATTTTTTTGCGACAATTTTGTTTTACTCTAAATCATTGTTGTGTCGTGTTTGATGGGAGGATGGTCTTCCCATTTCCTTCAAATCTATATACTTTAATTTTTGAGAGGTTTTCGAACACTCAACAGACATTCAACTGCCTCCCACCTAGGCTGATGATTGGTGTTCGTACATCCATGTGGGGGTAGATTTTTCCCAAAAAGGATTGGCCAGAGTACCCATGTAAACATTCAACCGCCTCCCACCTAGGTTGATGATTGATGTCCGTATGTCCATGTGGGGGTAGATGTTTCCCAAGAAGGATCGGCGAGAGTACTCATGTAAACCAGTGATTTTAGATGTTTTGGATTTTTTAGCTCATGACAATTATCCCATCCTTGATCTTGTAAAGTACTTGTATGTGGGGATGGACTGGAGAGGATGTCTAAGCATCCTATTTAGCTAGGTGGAGCCACCAAATGCCAAAGATAATATTATTGTTGTGTTTTAATTAATATAGTTGCATATTTATTTGTCTTAATTAATGCACATGTAATTTAATGTAACATTTTGTTTAAATTTTTGAATTATTGTTGTATATTATTTTGAAAATATTGGCACGTATGTTGGGGAGGTGACTGCCCAACAGTATGAGGAGATGGTTGAGGTTGATGATCCACCTCAGGTTCAAAGACCCTGCATGCCACATAGGTTGGATTGTAGATTCCATCAGGAGGTGATGGATCTAATATTTGCATTGATGCCTAACCATAGAGTGGTCCCTGCATGAGCTAGGGAGATTACGTAGGCCTCCGAGCTTCCATTTTTATGGATGGCCCTTCCTTGTGGCATGATATTATTGATTCATCATGTTGTCAATGCCCTCTAACGAGTCGAGAGGTTGAGGGATCTCTAGTGGTATTCTTTGGAATCCTTTACTAAGGATGGTGATCCTCCACCCCCTCCTCCTCCACCACTCCATGAGTCAACCAGCGACCATATCCTTCACAAGAAGAATAACCACCAACTCCTCCATAAGAAGATCCACCACCATCTCTAACTCTGGTACTAGATTTACCACTATCTCCTCCTCCAGCATCCAACCAACCACTTTCCCATCCTCTATCAATGGACTAACACTTCTCCTCCTTTAGCAACGAACTAACAAACATCTACAACTATTGCACTCAATATGGATGTTATAGACTCTATGGCTACATCAAGTTATATAGTTTCTAGTGGCGAGATATATCATATACTACTTTCTACATTATTATCTAGTGGAGGTATTAATGCATCTGGTTGTGGTGAAGACTTAGCTTATAGCATTGATTGACATGTATATATTTAATTGTTTTGATACATATTTAACATTTTTATTTGAATTGTGATATATATATATATATATATATATTATCTTTCATTTATATTATGTTTTTTCATATCATGTTGATGTTGATATTGTTCTATTCATAAAACGTATCGTTTGTATATTAATGATTTATATTATTAATGAATCTATGTTTTTAAATTAAATTTGAAATGCATCACTCATTTAAATTTGAGATGTCATATTTAATGTATTTGAGGTGTATATCTAACACATATATTGATTTTGTTATTATCATTCATGTATATTATGTATTTTCATATCATGTTGATGTGGATGTTGTTTGATTGATAAAAAGTATTGTGTATGTTAGTGATTAACATCATTAATTATTTCTTTGTTTTTAAATCAAATTTAAGATGTATCATTCATTTAAATTTGATATGTCCTATAATGTTTAACTCTAATTAAGATCATTTAATGTCATTTTTCCACCGTAATCATTTAATTAGCAAGTTTTTTTATAAGTATTTTTTTTTATATATATATGAATTTTGCATGTACATTTAAACATAGGAAAAATATTTGATTTTTAAAAGTCTATATGTAAGTTAATATTCCACACTTGTGTGGTGTTGGAATCTTAGTCTTGAAAATTGAAAGCTACATAATATGAAACTTAACATTGTTTTGGGATGTATTCATCATTTAAATTAGAGAGGTCATACATTGTTTAACTACAGTTAAAATCATTTCATATTATTCATTTAATGTCATTATATAATGTTTAACTATTTTTCAATGATTTTTTTGTTGCATAAGAAAATACAAAATATTCATTAAATAAATTAATCAATGATTGCATGATTTAATTAATATTTTAAATTATTTTTTAAATTTATTGTTAAATTTTTTATTAAACTTTTTATTAATTTTAATAAAATTAAAATTATTATAATTAAATATTAAAAAATATATATTATTCATACAATTTTATAAACTGATAATATCATGATTACATTAATTTGTTTGATTGAATATTCTATTAAATTACAAATAATTTTAAATTTTAATATCACATATACAATGAGATAAAAATACCTTAACATATTAAACTTACCTTTACAATAATAATACTTAGTATTAAACAAGTTCATAATAATAATTTATATATATATATATATGAATTAAAAATTGTATATAAATGTGTGTATGTTTAATATATAAGAATTGAAAATCACTTTAAACTTTTATTTTGGTGAGGGAGGATGAGGCGGATTAGGGTTCCTGCAGGGCAGGATCTCGCCACCGAGCTGACTCTGCAGGCCCAACATGTCACCTACCCTTCCCTTATTTGCTTTCAGATGTGGAAATCGAGTTCATTTTCGGACTGTTTCTCCCTTGTTCCTTGCAGATGTGGATTCGTCGCACCTCTTTTGAAGTGACGTTACCTTCCTCTACCACTTTCCCTTGGTGGAACCCTACTTTCTCTCTGCAAACGTGGACCACTCTTTATGGAAGGCCTTGTAGATCTGTCATGGGATGACAACGACGAGATCTGGGCTAACGATGATCTTTTCCTCTCTGACGACACCTATAACTTCTTGTACACCTGTGTACGTCACCCTCAAACTACTTCGCCCCAGACGTCCCTTCCACTGCTGTCTCCATTACCCCTGGCCATACCACATCCCTCTGATCAAATCCCTCCTTTAGATGAGAAGACATTTAGCCATGTTCATGTGCATGTCAGACATCTCCACAAGAAGTCACATGGTATTCTCACTCAGGTTATCCCTTCTCCTACTTCTAACACTTTTCATCCTCCAGAGTATGTGGTTCCTCCCTCTTTTTTTTCCCCAGCCCCTGTCAATGCTCGACCCTTTACTTCTTTGTTAACCCACGGAGGCCCTAGTTGGAATAGGACTTCTGGGATTCTGCTCGCACCAATCGAAAGCTTAAATCGTGGAAAATCAAACAGTCGACCTCTTGCTGCGTTCTTGGAAAATATATCACCATAGACCGAGTTTCTAGCCTGTCACATAGAGATCTTGTGGGTAAGTTTTATTATTTAAATATGTCGAAAGCTCGCTTGACGTCTTGGATTCATGAACTTTGGAAACCTTTTGTGGGTTACTGCCCGAGGGTCAGCCTCCTCTCTAATCATTGGTTCATCTTCCATTTCCTCTCGAAAGAAGACCTTTTAAAGATCTTAAGTCGTTCGTGGCTTCTGGACCGTGGAGTTCTCATGCTCAAGAGATGGGCTCCTGGTTTCAATCTTCTTACAGAATCCTTCAATAAAAGAGCTTTATGGACGCTCTTGCCAGATTTCCCACTTGAACTGTGGTATTTACCTGTTTTCGAAGCGGTGGCCAACTCGATTGGGAATTTCGTTTACTTCGATGATCGATCTCTGAGGTGGGTGAATAAAAGGGTCGCCTGGGTTCTGGTGGAGATGGATCTAGATTGTGGCCTTTCAGACTCGCTTAGCATTTGCTTGGGGGGCACCCTTTTTGTCAACCTCTCGACTATTGGTGGGAGCCCTTCTGCTGCCATTCTTGTTGGCAAACTGGCCATCTGCAAAGTTCGTGTTCTCTTAAGAAGGATGCTCCTTCCATACCTGATTTGAATTAGCTTAATCGATCACTAGATTGCGACTATTTTCTTGGTAAGATGCAGACTTTCTTTCTTGACTTCTTCCTTAGCATATCTCCTGATGAGCTTATTTATTTAAAAAATAATGAGCAGTGGGTAGTGGAGATCTTCAATGATTTATGGAAATTATTGTTGAACAGACTTAGTTTGTCCAAACTTTGCTCAGTTTCTTGCCATCCCAACCCTGATCTACACACCATTTCCCCCCCAGTGGTTTTAGTTGAGTCCCCTGACCAAGAGGCATTCACTCATTCCCTTCCTACCAATCTTGAAATCCCCCAATCTACTAGAGTTTCTACCCTTCCCCCTTCCTCGACCTCCTCTCCTTCTGTTGATCCTCCCTTTCTTCCCCCTAACCCCCTCTCCCCTGATCTACCTGCTAAACCCCTTTCGACCCTTTCACTTGCCACTCTTTCCCCTGTACCTCTTTTTGTTTTCGATTATACTACCCATCCTAATCTCGATCGATCCAATGTGACAATTAGAAAGTCATGCTTTCGTCCTCCAAAAAAACCTCATGGATCTATTGAAGGAGGACTCTCGGGTTTCAATGCTTTTGACCTACTCACCCCTACTCCCCCTCTCGTTTCCCATGATCTCAATTATACCTCTCCCTCAACCCTTAGAGCACTTCAGTCGACCCAAGGAGTACCCTAATGCTTATTTTCTCACTTAATCTTCGTGGATTTGGGAGCTCCACCAAATTAGCCTCCCTAAAAAACTTATTTCTACAGATCAAACCGGATATAGTTTTTCTTCAAGAAACCTTGATCGATGGTGAAAAGGAAAAATCTGTTTTTTTCCACTGTCTTCCACATTGGAATGTTGTAGCTTTAGATTCACATGGTCGATTGAGGGGTCTCTTGATGGGATGGAACCCAGCTCTCGCTAAGTTTTGTGCCTTTGGTACAGCTGTACGTATCTTTATGAAGGGAAGAATTAAACACTCTCCAAATCCGATCAAACTTTTGAACTGTTATGCCCATTATAAAGACAAAGATTCATTTTGGAATCGCATTCATGCCTCCGGTTTGCTCAGAGATGAAAATCTTATCATAGGTGGAGATCTTAATTTTACTCTTTCTGCTAGTGAAATCTGGGGTGAGCAAGCACAGATTGATCCCTTGGCAGATTTTTTCTCCAACATATTGCAAAGCACAAGGTTAATTGATCTTCACCCTTCAGTTATGGCTCCTACTTGGTGAAATGGCATGTCCGGATCCTCAGGTATCTCTAAGAGATTGGATCGCTTCCTTATAGCGCCCAATCTACTTGAAAACCAACCTAATTTTTGGTCTTGGGTTATTGCTTCAACAATTTCAGACCACAATCCATTCTGTTTACAGATTGGTGGGTTTTCACGCCTTGTTGCTTCACCTCTTAAATTTAATAGCACATGGCTAAACGATCCAGACTTCAACTCTTTAGTCTGTTCTACCTGGTTCGAGATGCGCAACTGGTCAGATCGTTCTTCAATACTTCTACTTTGCGACAAACTAAAACATTTGAAGAGATCTGTCATCAAATGGCAGACTCTTAAAAAGGTGCAGCTTAATGAATATTTAGTCTCCATTGATCGTCAGATGATTGTTCTATTTGAAAAGAACCCCTCACAAATCTTCAATCAAGATGACCTGGAATTATTAAAGTCGCTTTCACAAAGGAAGGTTGATATCCTTTCAATTGAAAAAGCCACCTGGAAACTTAGAATTCGTGCCATCTGGGTTGAGAAAGGCGACAAAAATAACAAGTTTTTTCATAAATTTGCTTCCCAGCGGCGCAGTCATAACACAATATGGGACCTTACTGATGACGAAGGGCACTTGATTTCTTCTGAAGCAAGAATTAAGAAGTTGGCTTACAGACATTTTAAACCACGGTATAGTGCACATGATTCAGAAAACATTGATCTTCAACTGGAAGTCTTAAAGATTGTTCCAAGATTTTTAATGATGCAAATAACTTGGAGATCAACAAGCCTGTACAGATTTTTGAATTACAAGAGATTGTCAACAAAATGCCAAGAGAGAAAAGTCCTGGTCCAGATTGCTGGACACAGGAACTTTTTTATAATTTCTTTCATGTCATGGGCAGGGATTTACTTAATGCGGTGGAAGATTCTTAGACTACTGTATTTATCCCTGGGGCTCTCAATGCAACCTTATTTGCAATCATTCCTAAGATTAGCAAGCCGAAAAATTACAACGACTTTAGGCCCATTGCACTTTGCAATTTCGCCTACAAAGTTATATCCAAAATCATAGCTTCTCGGATCAAGGATAAATTAGCCAGCTGCATTTCCTTGGAACAGTTTGGTTTTCTTAAAGATCGGTTGATTTTTGATGTAATTGATATTTCTCAGGAGTGTCTCCACACAACTAAGTTAAAGAAGCAAAACTCTGTTTTTCATAAATTGGACTTAAAAAAGGCCTATGACAACGTCAGCTGGCAATTTATTAGACTTCTCCTTGACCAGATTGGATTAAATGGGGATGTTTCTCAGTGGATTATGGGTTGTATCTCATCGGTCAACACAATTGTTTTAGTCAACGGAGTGCCTACAGATTTCTTTAAATGTTATCGGGGTCTGCGACAGGGCTGCCCCTTGTCTCCTCTTCTTTTCATGTTGGTTGTTGAAGTTCTCAGCAGATTATTAGCACAAGCGGTGACTTTTGGAACTTTCAAAGGTCTTAAATTCGTTGTTAGTACCTTCATCTCACATCTACTTTTCATAGATGATGTTCCCATTCTTGGCATCAGAAAACTAGAATAGTGGCTGACACTTAATTCCATCCTCACAAAATTCTACTCTGCTACGAGAATGATTATAAACCACCACAAATCAGTTTTTCTTGTTCAAAATATTGATCTGAATCTAAAACAACATTTGAATGTAGGCTTTGACATTAAGATTGAGAGCATTGATCAAGGTACAAAATATCTCGACTTTAATTTAAAATTGAACAGCTATAAAGTTAATGATTGGTTGTGGTTACTTAAGAAGATAAAAAAAAGGATTGGGAATTGGACTTTCATATGGCTCTCACTTGGTGGTAGGCTCACTTTAGAAACTTCAGTTCTTCATAGCATACGAGTTTATTGGCTCAGCCTTGTGAAATTCCCCTTGTCTGTCCTGAATCGAATACAGAATTTGATCTCTAAGTTCATTTGGAAAGGAGGTAAGAAAGGAACTGGATTTCATCTCACGAAGTGGAAAAATATTTCCAGACCAAAACACCTTGGTGGATGGGGTATTAAACATATCTCATGGTTTGCTCAATCGCTTGCCGCAAAATCCTGTTGGAGGGGCTTATTCGGTTCTGGATATGGAATACTGTTCTTTGCAAAAAATATTTGAAAGGCATTGATCTTATCACCTAGCTACGCAGAGATTCACATTCTACTCCAGGTTCTTCTATCATCTAGAAATACGTCATGGATTCCCTCCTGATCATTAAAAGGTGGCTAGCTTGGGAGATTGGCTCAGGAACTCGTGTAGTTTTGGGGCGAGATCCTTTTATTGGTTGCAGCCCCAACTTTAAACTTTCTACTTCTCTCCTATAGGTTTTAAACAACTCCAACATTCAATATTTAGCCCAAGCAGTTGATCCTTTGGATATTGGTTCATCACCTTATTGGTTGGAGTCTTCACAGATCGGATTATTTGAATTGTATAAAACTGAATGGGACAGTTTTATTACCTTCCTAAGATATAATGGTGTTCGACTCAACAATTCAAAGGATAAACTGGTCTGGTCCTGGAACAGATCTTCAAGTATAGTCACTGCCAATCTTGCATATTAGCCCATCTTATATGTTAACAAATTGGAAGAGAGGAAATGGCGGTACAAAGCTATCTAGAAATTGAAAATCCCAACCAAACTGATATGCTTCATGTGGATGTGTCTTAAAGACTGTATTCTCACTAGTACAAACTATCAAAAAAGAGGAGGTATTGGGCCCACATCTTGCAATCTATGTTTAAAGAATGAAGAAACAACTACACACCTTTTCATGGGATGTCCAATAACATAAAAAATCTAGACTGAAATATTAAATTTCCTGAAGATCGATAACAATTGGAATTACCCTTATGTGGAGGAGAATCTGAAAAACTGGTTCTTTCAATTTCCAAAACTCAGACATATCACATTTATGGTCTGGTGGGGCATCTGGAAATTTCAAAATAAAATTATGTTTGAAAATTGGAATAGATTGGATCAAATGATAGTCTTAAACATTATCTTTTCATTTAAAGAGTACTCAGTCAAAGAGGATAAAGATAAATTGGATTTCATCTTAAATCCAATCTATTTTGATGATAATCCAATTGGTTTTTTTGATGGTGCAGTTGTAGGAAATAATTGTGGTATTGGATTATATTTAAAAATCTCCTCATAACACACAGTTAAGGCACGTTTTGCTGGAGACACTGGCAACAACATGAAAGCAGAGCTCTTGGGTCTTTGGGGAATCCTTCTACTTGCTTCATTTTTCACTATAAAAAAGTTGATAGTTGCGGGTGACTCCAAGGTTACTATAGATTGGATAGCCTCCAAAACAATATTGAACCTTATTTATCTCAACAACTAGAAAGAAAGGATCAAAAGGTTAAAAGATGGATTTGAATCTATCAATTTTATGCACATCCACAGGCATTTCAACAAAGTTGCAGACAGATTATCAAAGATGGCTCTTAAATACACACCAGGATGGCTCTTTTATGAAGAATTATATGAAGAAGTTGTTGTAAACAAATGAAACTTCTATATTTTCTAATGTGTATATTTCCAAACACAAATATAAGGCAAACCCTCTATATAGCAATAGGAAGACTTCTCTGGATAATGTAGAAGGAAGTAACTTTTTTGACTTTTTGTATAAAATAGAAGGAAGGCACGACATCAGATCATTTTTGATTGATGCCCACCAGATACATTTGTAACAGAAAGTTTCATTTGATTCTAATAGAATAATAGTGAAACTGTTTTTTCGCGTGAATATATATATGTGTGTGTATAAGAATTAAAAATTATATATAAATGTGTATGTTTAATATATAAGAATTGAAAATTATATATAAATGAATAAAAATATAAATAGATACTTAAAAATATAAATGAGTACATTATTTGACTCGTAAAAAACTAGATAAACATAAAATTAATATGTATAAGTGTACTCATTTTCCTCTTTTATGTATTTTTTAAATATCTATTTTGTTTTTATTCATTTATATATATTTTTCATTTTTATATATTTATCAAATTTAATCACTTATCAAAATATTATTAAATAAAGTTTATAGTTTTAATAAGTAATAATTCATTTATATATTTTTTTCATTTTTATATATTTATCAAATTTAATCACTTATCAAAATATTATTAAATAAAGTTTATAGTTTTAATAAGTAATAAAGTGGTTTATAGTGTTGAAAATATCATTTAAAAACAAACATCTTGGCAAAGTGCATACGACTATAAATTATAAAAATCCCTAAATCTTAAAATGTGGCATTACATTTGTATCATAAGGTTATTAAATGGAAGGAGGATTTTCATCATTATTATTTTTTATTAAGGTTTTCCAAAACAATTAAATTTATTTTTAACATGATAGTTGTAATATTAATTTTTCATAGTTAAAATTATAAAATGAATAAAAATATATAATTGATCAACTATAGATAGACATAATAAAATAATACGTTCACAATATAAATGTTGAAATGAAACATGTACATATCACTCTTTGTTGTCATCACGTTGAAATGAAACATGTACATATCACTCTTTGTTGTCATCACCCATATTATCTTCATTGCTTGACATAATAGCATTGTTGTTCTCAAAAAGATGTTTTGATCTTGGATCTTGTCTTAGTACAAACCACCAATCTGTTTTCAACACATCCAAGTAAAAAATGTTTGTTTGTCGTGTTTTGGGGAACTTTAAGCTTCTTAGTTTCATTCCACATCCTTCTAGAATTGATACATATTAGCCAACTATCATTATCTTCCTTTACACAACCCCAAATGAAATTATTCCACCACTTGTACCTAAAAATAACACATTGGAAAGATGAGAAGTCCACTTCCATGATCTCTTGTATCTTTTTTACGTAACCTAAATTTCCCTCTATTATGTTCTAATCACCGTGGCTAGAATGACTAGATTGATCGAAATCAACTTCTACTCCATAGTCTAGTGTGACACATCCCTCATCAACATTATCAATGTGAAAAATATGTCCATATCCTTATAAATGGGAACAATTACACCTATGAAAATGTGAACACATGATGGTGTCATGTGTCTGGTAACCTGAGCATTAATAAAACATATAGATGTTATAATTCAAGCATGAATTATAAACTTAATAATGTACACAAAGAGATTATTACAGAGTTGTTGCACCCAATCCCTATGTTTAGGACATCCTCTTCACCATGTGAATAACAACTAAACACACCATATTTCCCTCTAATCTGATCAACCACCCAATTGTTGGGACATATTATTGGCATATTTTCTTTTAAATGAAAGGGATGCTTTAAATGTTCAACTATTGTAATTATCTCCTATCACTATCCCATTTTCTTTTCTTCTCTTCATACAACACAACCCACATTTGTGTTGCCTCCACGTTGTACAAAATGAATTTATTGATGGCATCAATCTCTGAATTTATTGATGTATTCAGGACATCAAAAATCAATAGTATGATATCAAATATATATTATGTCATTTTAAACAATTACTTTGTAAAAATTTGACAAAAGATAAGCGACTTTCTTTGTATTGTGCTCATTTATTTCCATTTGTTTAAAGTAATTCCCCTTCTTGTTTATCCACATCCCATTGATCATTCCATACCATTGTGCTTGGTGTGTTGTCAATTTTCTTGATGTACTCACTAGCATAATAGAATGACTTGTATATTATCTACATCCCTGCCATAGACCCCTTTGGTTTTTCCCTTTATTGAACAAAACCCTTCAAATCTTTCATGTATCTCTATAAGAAGGACATCCAACAACATGAGACCACCTTGGCTAATTCATCCTCATAGCTGGGTGAATTATAAGATGGCCTTGCAAGTCCATGAAACTCATCACATATCCTTCTCAAATATACACACAATATCAATTGTCTCTTGATGTCATATTGGCATACTAGTGATGTGAATCTTCTTTGATGTAATCCAACACAAAACGTGTGGATGATTAGATATAGTGCATCACAGGTCCCAGGGGAATTCATGGTTCACACAACATCAAAGGATAATGACACTAGAAAATATATACATACAAAATTAATTGGCATAACATTGTGACTACATAGCATATTATAACCTACATTACATAAAAAGAAGCATGCAATCCACATACATACCCCCAGAAGGTTCAAATGTTCATGTTCAATTTCAACCCCAACAGATGTTCATCTATAGTCAAGTAGCGACATAGAGTCGACTTGTAAAAGGTGCCTTCACACTAATATAGCATCCTTCATCATAGAAAAATAATCTTTCTTCAAAATCCATGGGACATCACCATCTTTAAAAGACCAGGAGGGACCAGCCTCTCCTCTACTTCCTTTTATTATCCAGTAGTTATTTTTAGTATTTTAAGAAAGAAGATCTCTCTTGACACCCAATGTGTCACTTTTTTTATGATAGTGCCTCCATAATGAAGACAAAACATTTTTTAATATATGCGTGGGATATAGTAAGTGGGAAATCTCAGGATACTCCAAACATGGAATCTCATAAAATGCATCTTTCATTTTCATCCTGATGGGAATTTTCTTGGCATAGGTGTCAAAAATTTCAGGATCTTCGAACACAAATTTCACATTCAAATCGAACAATTATGCAATTCCCTTCTTTTTCTATGTGTCGTATACCCTAAGCCACTTTGTCAATGACAATATATCAGGTCTTCAAGTTCTCTATGGTTTACCAATGAAAGGGGATGTTTCTCTTTTATAAAGGCAGTATGTTGGAAGGAATACCCTCCAACAGTCATACACCATATTTCATAGGTGGTTGGACCACATAGCCTTTATAGAAGGTCCACAACATTTACATCTAAGATATCATTTTGTTACAAGACCTATGATTTTATTGTATACAAAACAAATTAATGTCAAAGAAGATATGTTTACCAAATCAAGTATGCCAAATAACGTTATATATACAAACAAATCAATCAACATACTTTCCAAAAAAAAACCTAGTCCCACATGACCATTCATGGTGTATGCACATATTCCATACAATGTAAAAGAAATATGTACCAAGATAGGTCTTGATACATCATCAACATGTATCCATTCCCATAATTGCTTCAATTCATTAATCAATGGTTGGAGGTAGACATCCATTCTCTTCATTTATCTTCTACCAGGGACTATAAGAGAAAGCATAATATGTTCATTCTTCATGGACAACCATGGGAGGATATTGTTATTGATTACTATCAGTGGCCAAACATAATAGTTGTTATTTTGAAGGGAGTACAAGTTAACTCCATCCATGGTTATGCTCAATCAAAAGCTTCATACTTCATCCTTGAACTTATTGGGCCATGTGTCCTTTATATGCTTCATGGTTATTAAATGTATTGGGATCTAAATAACTCATGGCTCACTTATATGCAAGGCATGTCACCCCTGCAACGTGGCTAATTATTTACAACGAAATGACCTTTAAATCCTTGGTATTATAGGCATGTACCTCAATATATTATGAGGACTATGTGTCTTGCCATTATTTTTTTCTTTATAATTCCCATCATGGCCACATTCTGGACATATCTCTTTATCCTCATATTTGTCTCTATATAAAATCCAATCATTCGAACAAGTGTGGTATGTTATGTACTCAACACCCAACTTTTTCATCAATTGTTTTTCCTCTTCATCTCTGCCAAGGAGGACATTGTCACTTGGAAGTACCTTATCTTTGAGTAGCCTGAATTTTATGGCCAATAGAAATGTGCATTGTCATTAAGCATGCATGAACTCACTTTTAATCGCTAATTGTGTGTCACGATTCATTAAAATATAGGGAACTTAATGGTCAATTACCTCAACATGGCCAAGAAACATGTAACTGACATACCGTACATATATTTCAACTTGTATAGTAACATTGTTGTCCCTAATTGGGTAGACCTTGACCCATATCCAAAGAAACAGGTGGTGGAAAAAAAATAGGCTTTCAAAGAAAATATTGATGATACAAGCATCCTTTTTTAGCTCATCTTGCTTGAATGCAATGTAACAACATTCTCTCCATGGCATAGGTATCCTATAAGAAATCATCCATACCCACCTCTCTCCAACTTGTGAAGAACCAATGTTACTATACACATTATGAATTAGTGACTCAAGATGTAGTGGAAGTCAAATATTAGGTGGTTGATTCAACCATTCTTAGTATGTAGGCTTCCACAACTCATCATATTTGAAGTATATATTTTTTTATATAATTGTGTGAGGGGTTTCGAAACCCCTCACACAGTTATATCCAGAAAAATCTACTTCAACCATTATTGTTATGCTTCCTCTCTAAGTTGTGATCGTTTAACAACCTTCTTTTGATTTGACATCATAGTGGGGTGCAACAATAGATGGTAAACAAGTCACTCATCCTTAGAATCCTTATTAAAAAAATATTGAACATTAAACCGATGATATTAGTAAACAAAATGCATTTAGTATATTCAAACATTAGACCAAACAATTATTAGAAGCATGGATTTTTTTTGAATAGCACACATGCAACCAACCATTTTATAAAACAATAGTTGAATTAAAAAACACATTTACATTAATTCCATTGAAATCAAAAAATACAATTACTTAATGATCTTTTTATTATCATTTTCTTGCACCCCTGGGGAACGTCTAAAATTAATCACAATGCAAGCTACCTCTGACGAGAAGTTGGTGGGCTACAAAAGTTATAGTTTATTAGCAACTCATCACCATGATACAAACTATGTATTGCATGCACAACAACAAATATGGATGTCTTCATTTTCATAAAGAACTCATTGTTATTGGGGTGTTCCTCAAATGAACAATTTGTAGTGAACAATGAGCACCTACAACTATTTATGAACCCTATGATGTTTCCATGAGTGTTTAATGACTATCTATATATAATAGATTCTTCTTGTTAAATTTTCCAGAAGCATAATCGTTCATGCACATACTATACATGGAAATGTTAATTTTGTATTGAATAATATTTAAGTAATCAAACCAATTATAAAGAAGACCACAAAATGGAATAAGTGTTACTAACTATTTATGAGGAACAAATACATGTGAAAGGATAAACAGCCCAAGATTTGAAATTTAGACTTGGAAACCATGTGACTATTACTACAAAAGGAGAATTATGTCCCAACATCAAGCACGGGTAGGAAAGATGGTCAAGCACCATAAAAAGTGTAGTTGCAACATGTTTGCTATTTACTTTTCATATGGACAGAGGAAGAGAGAAGTCATGGCTACCCTCCAACAATTGAATCAACCTTAATGTGTACTTGGACATTTGTTCTCTCAGCACGTACAACTTTTTGGATCTCCTAGTAGAGATGTTTTGGATAGTATTAATATCATACTTTGTCTCACTATAACTCTTAGTTGAATCAACAAAAGGGGATGGGTTGGTCAATTTATTGCGAAACATGGTCGATTTGACTTTCAACTTTTCAAGAAAAGAACATATGGAAGTTTTCCTATGTGTATTTTGTATATCAACTATTGGATATGTGAACATACTATGAGATATTAAATTGCCAATTTTGGAATGGTGTGTGGAATCATAGTTTTGAAAATTGAAAACTACATAATAGGAAACTTATCATTGTGTTGGGATGAATCATCATTTAAATTAGAGATTCTATATAATGTTTAACTATAGTTAAAATCATTTAATGTCATTTTTATGCAATAATCATTTAATGTCATTATATAGTGTTTAACCATTTTTCAACGTGATTTCTTTGTTGCACAAGAACATACAAAATCTTTTTAAGTATAGGGTTCAAAAGAATACAATGAACTAATATCTATATATTTTAATTCATTGTTTTTTACAAATTTTTAATTAATCATTTCAAAATCAAATATGTTTTTATAATAATATTTTTTTTATATTTATGTTATTTCATTTCGATTCAATGATTGCATTAGTACATTATCCAACCAATTAAACCTATGTTATTTGTATCAATGTAAATCATCCACATATTATTTATTTAGAAACGCAACATTTTACAACGTTTGACAATGCAATGAAATAAGAAACTCATTTTATTATATATGATTAAGAGACCCATTGTCATACAAAAAGGGGCAACGTAAAGGCCTAGTAAAATAATCAAATTGCAACCAATTTGTAATTGTTACACTTATTTGTAACATGTCCTCATGCAATTGGGACAATATGTTGAGTACATTAAACAAAATCCATGATTTTCATAGACAAATATTCCAAAACATACAACTTGCAGTAACATTCAATTATATTAATTGTCATTCATCAGTTGAACTATTGGCATTGCTCGAGTTGTGTGCATGCCTCATTTATTCATCATTTTTAGGTGATATTGTACTTTGGTTTTTTAACATAATGTTTTCTTGATAATTGACTTGTTTTTTATGTTCTTCCCCTTCATCTTCCATCTACACACATAGAAATAAACTGGAATAAATATATCTACATTTATATATATAGTAGAATATACATGATTGCATAAATAAAAAAGCAACCCTTAGCACCAAGTCTTTCATAAACAATACACATTCTTTTGAAGCCATGCTTCATGAATTCTCTCAAAATCTCCTATGATGTCAGCGTTCTATACTTTGTTCTTGCATGTTTAATACAACATGGAAAAGCATAGTCAATATAATCAATTTAAAGTTTTCTTGTTTTTTCATTAATTATAAAACAAAGAAAGTTAAACAACATAGCTACTTACAAATTGTTCAAAACTTTCATTCTTCAACATATACTCACAACCCATACTTAACCCAATTTTTATCCATTCATGGGGTTGGCTCCTCTTTGTGTGTTAGCACCTAGTAGAAGACATCGATAGACAAGTGTAAATTAATTATTTAAATATAAAAATCAAAACAAACATGAAATATTAAGAAAGGTCGAAAACGTAAATACTCACAAAGTTTGTGATCAACCATTTTATTCCTTGTCTTCTTGTCTTATGTTTGTTTTTATTTTTTGCAACAAAATAATTGAAAATTAATATTTCACGCGATACTTAAATTCAATGTACATAAAAAAATAAAAAAATAAATGATTAGATACCCCTGATACACATTGTAGTTGGGATGGCTCCTCTTGCGACAAAATTATGTTCATTTATTTTAACATCTTCTTCTTCACTTTTTTGGACATCCCTACTGACATGTCTTTGTTTTCCCCTTGTTTGTCCCTTGGAATTTTCAAAATCTCCTTGGAAAAAAAAGATACAAAAATTATTATTTAAAAAAATAATAATATCTCAGTGTGTATATTAAGATAATCTGCACTGGGGCCATAACAAAATTTGTACGCATTGATGTGTCATACACACATATACGCACCAGTATAGTATAATAGTGTTGTTGCGAAATTGAAAACGTTTTACAAATTTTTATATTTAGTCGATGCTTATGAATTAAGAAAAGCACAGCTTTCTAAGTACTATTTATTACACATCGTTTAGCACTGAAGAAATTTAAGAAATGGTGATTTCCATATAAAATAGTAGTTTTTTTCATTTTAAACTCAATGGTGCGCTTTGTAAGCAATGCACAATGGTGTGTGTTTAGGTAAAACACACATCGCCGACCACGAAAAGGATTTTTAATAATATTTCGAATTGAAATAAAGTGGTGTTGTTTACAAACAAATACGCTCTGGTGCGCTTACTGTGTACAGAGCACACCGGTCACCGTGAAGGAATTTTTTAAAGACAAAAAACCGACAACGACATGATGGTTTAGGATCCAATGCAATGAGTGGTTTCATTGCAATGGATAGGAAACACCCATATATAAATAACCAACCCCTATAAATAAATTGTGCTTAAAAAAAATATTCTTGTTTAATATAGAAGGAATAAACAAAAGAACAGTGAGGAAATTAGGGCTTCCAATACTTAAGGTAACTATGAAACCCTTTTTTTTTGTTTGGAAATGCACTGAAAATTGCTTGAATCAAATAGGAGAATGATCAAGATGAGTAATAGAATGAAATCATATACCTAAAATTAATCCTCTGTAGATTTCTATGTGATCTACAGTACTCCCCCTCGAATTTGGATCTTCAAAAAAAATCCACCCACTCAAAAATATTTGTTGATAAATCTCTGTTGCACAAATATCCTCTCTAAAATTTGGCAAACAATAAAACAATAAATGGGGTTTTCCTTTATAAACACAAAAACTCAAATTCTCACTCATTTTTTCGTTATATATTTCAGTGCATTGATGATAAACGTGTACATTGTTTTTTTCTGAAGTCACATTTTTCAATGTGTTATTATGTTTGTAGCGCACCAGTGTTGTATGCATAATGCACCGATTTATTTTGATAATAAATTTCAAAGTATTGATAGTTAGCACACGTTATTTTTCTAACCTTCTTCAGTCGATGTGATAGATAGTTTGAAACGCACCAGTGCGACGTGTAGTTAATAAAGCACCGGGGCGGTGTGTAAGTAATAACATAATGTAAGACAGTTACATTTACATAATGCAAATTCAAACATCAGTATTTAAAGTTTGTGGAGGTTTTGCTTTGGGGAGGAAATAATGGAGGTCAGTCTTCGGTGCTTATCTCCATTAAACGCACTGATGTGTTTTTTTATACATATGCAATAGTACATTTTCAAATGATAAAGCGCACCAGTGGGGGAAAGAGACGAGGGAGAGAGGGAAGGTGTAACACCCTGTTTCCCCCAGTCTGTAAATATAACTGTATTGGCCAGGGAACTATGGAAAAATCAAAGGTGTGAATGTTTGTTTTGATGGACCTTTGAATAAAAGGTCGACAAATGTAAATTTTGTTATTTTAATAGAAAATGAATACGTATTGCATTATTATTGTGAATGGGATGTGCTAAGAAAGACCATGATTGCTAATGAAAATGTGGTGGAGGGGACCCGGAATGGTTGTGTTAACCTCCACCAAACTAGTACCAAGTTGGATTTAAATTTGCTCAAGATCAGAACAACCTTCTGACCAGAAATGAATTCCCGTCAGGATGGTAGGTGGGAATGACTCCTCAAGAGTTAATGAGGGGATGGGGGTAGACTGCCCACATGTAAGGCTTTTGTACCTGACCATGGATGGGGGAATTCAAGCCCCACGCAATCTTGCTGAGGAAGGAAAGGAAGGAAGCGTGGTGTGGGGGAGAGAGGGCCTGCGAAGAGCACAGAGACGGGAGCAGAGCTCTCGGTTCCGAGGAAGGATTGAAAGTGAACAAGTGCATTATGATCATAGAGAATAGAGAGACAGAGCCAGGAGAAGGAGAGTAACCTTCGTCCTTACCTATTCCTGTATGGGGAGAAGGAGAGTAACCTTCGTCCCTAACTTCTGTTGAGATGGAAGTAAGAGATTGAATCTCAAAGCATCGTGGCCTAAGCTTGGGGGTGGCCAGTGATAAATCCATTGGGAGGGACTGAGCCTATGGTTGGGTGGAAACGAGCACCCCTCTCAGCAGTCGCATCACGCCTTATGGTTCTGATAAGTTTTTTTATTCCTTGAGCTTTAAATTGGAAATAATGGATGCATGCTTGTTTTTGTATGCCTATAAATGGTTTTTGTATTGAATGATTAAATTAAGAGTATGTGTTCATTCCTTGAGAACTTTTACATCTGCTTGATTTTCCTTAGGCTCTGGTTTAATTCCTCAAAATCACTTTCCCCAGGGAATTTCATCACCATCCTAGAGTCAAGTGAGTACTTCCCTGATTGTGGAGGTTGAATCCCACAATCACTGCGAGGACGAAGTCTATGAAGCTCGAGAGAGGTAATGCAGATATGCACAGGCTCTTTGTGAGGCAAGCAGAGACTGAGAACCACCTAAGTTCTAGATTAGATAAAGGAGCGCAAGAGTTGTGCAGAAGACCCTTCTAGGTGTTAAGTTCAGGAGAAAGAGCGCAACACTCTTAAATCCTTCATAACTAATGAAGCTCAGGAAGGATAGCAAGATTCAGGTTTCGAAATGGAATACCCTTTCGTTTGGAAGATGAACGGATGAGACCCATTTGGGAGGATCCAAGGTCTATCACAACCTCTGTATTTGGAGAAGGAGAGCAGGCATTAACACCTTGACTACTTCAGTCTTCGCAAGTTCACACATCGAGAGATTTGTGTGTTAGTGCGACCAAGTCTTCTAAAATCTTAAGACACGAAATAACCTAGATCGTGGATCCAAGGATCTATCAGGACCCTCATTGACCATCGGATTGGTGAGATCGGAGTTCACACATCGGGA
>JASDQU010509978.1:0-16697 GCA_032191745.1 Picea mariana | reverse complement strand
GAAGCTCAGGAAGGATAGCAAGATTCAGGTTTCGAAATGGAATACCCTTTCGTTTGGAAGATGAACGGATGAGACCCATTTGGGAGGATCCAAGGTCTATCACAACCTCTGTATTTGGAGAAGGAGAGCAGGCATTAACACCTTGACTACTTCAGTCTTCGCAAGTTCACACATCGAGAGATTTGTGTGTTAGTGCGACCAAGTCTTCTAAAATCTTAAGACACGAAATAACCTAGATCGTGGATCCAAGGATCTATCAGGACCCTCATTGACCATCGGATTGGTGAGATCGGAGTTCACACATCGGGARAATCGCACGTTGGCACGACTAAACTTTTGAAACTAGAAGTTGTGATGTGATATGGACCGTTGGATCGAAGAAGGTCATGGATCGTCGATCTGACGCGAGCAGATTAACAAAGGAGTACGTGGGAATTCGAAATTACCTAAGGACCAAACTCATAAGAGACAAGTGATTTTCAAAAGTACAGATGAGGTCCAAGAGGCGAACTTGTTTCAAGTTCATAATCTCATGAGGGAAAGCAGAAGTTGAGACCCATACATCAGGTCTTGCGGGAAGTAAATCGAAGATCGATACCTTCAAAACATCTGATATCTTCCACGTCGGGAAGAGGTTGAAAGATCAGGAAGGATAGAGGCCTGGAAGAACTCAAAGGAGGAATGAGGGTTGAAGTCACCTCGTGGAAATCGAAAGTTCAGAAGTGGCGACGCCAAGTTATTTGGAAAAGAGTCATTGAAAGCCTAGATGGACGGTAGAAATCACTGTAGGGAGAAGTGTCGATAGCCGTGTGTTGTTGGATCCAGTAAAACTGCAAGGAGGATGAGGGTCGAGAGTCATTCAACACTTGAAGGCTTAGACGAGATAGTGAGCCATCGATCTACGGAAATATCGAACCGTTGATTCCTTTCATTGGGAAAGAGACTTCAGGAAATCGAAACTCGGGAATCTAGAGAATGAAGGAGGTTGTTTTCCAAAGTCGCGAAATACGAACTTCTGATTCACAAGAAAAGATATGGGTCGTCCGATCAGAGGTAGACGGGAGGAGCACGCAGAAGAGAGGAGAATAGATCTAAGTTGTTATATCTAATTGCATGGTCCAACAGTCGTTGGATCCCAAATAAAGTGCACGAGACAAGTTCTGAAGTCATTGGAACCGTCCATCATCAGAGTTGACAGGTGGCAACAGATCCAGGAATTCGAGAACTCGGACTTCAGAAGATTTTCAAGGGGAAGAGTGGAGTTGATCCTAGCCATCGATGCTGGGACGGACACATGGCGAGAGATCAACATTTCGCTGACTCACGACTCAGGGAAGTCAAAGGCAGAGTTGTGAGGACTCGCGAAGTGCGAACTTGCGAGTTGATCTGAGTCATCAGATCGAGGAAATCCATGGGCCGTCGATCTGAGGCGAGCGTATAATCAAGAATCAGGAGAAGGGAGGTGAGTGGTATTCCAACTTCCTAAGAAGCGAAGTCCCGATACATGAAGGAAAGAGCAAAACCGTTGGATCGTGGGGATTGTGGACCGTCGATCTGACGCGAGCGCAATTTCGGAAGTCGGGGGAGTCAAGGTTGGCTCACACGCAAATACCTGACATGAGAAGTCGTGAAGCTCTCATGATATTGGACTCGGGTCATAGTCAGAGGTCACGTTGGTGAAGTCTAACAGAGAAGATAGCATGTGAGTCAAGGTTGGATGACACACAAATACCTGACATGCAAGCTTGCGAAGTTGTGAAGCTCCCTCTGGTTAGGTCTGTGGTCATTGCCCGAGGTCATATGAAGGAAGGGGCTAGCATGGAGAGCTAGTACCTGTTTCCCAAACCCTTCAATGGGGCTAGGAAAGAGTCGCGGGTTTGGAAGAACCTGCAATTGAAGAAGAGGGAACCTAGAGAGAGTTAAATAAAAGTGAATTTTTTTATGCCCTATCATGGGTGTGTTACAGAAGGGGATATGGTGAGTGAGAGCGGGAGGTGTATATAGAGTGAGGGGTAGAGAGGGGTTGATGCAAGAGAGAGTGCCCGGGGGGGATTTAGGGAGAGAAGGGGAGGGAAGGACGAAGAGAGTGAGAGAGGGGTTGAGCTTCAAATTCACATTTTCTATGTTCGAGGAGGATATTTTCACGGATCGAGTAACATTTTCATATTTTGTAAAGCCAGATTGAGATTTCTTGTACAATTGGGCGGAAAAAAAAAATGATATTGTAGAAAAAAGAAACGATTTTTTAAGTGTGTTGTCAAGTTATAAAATTTATTCGAAGTTATTTTTGAAGTTAGATTGTTTTATGTTGCACGAGATGATGATTTTTGGCTTAAATGCAAGACAAAAAGAATTATAATATCAAATGGCCAATTCTTCAGATTCCAATGTCTCCTCATTCTGTATCTTTGGAACTCCTTCAAGTTCTTTCACACTGATTGTAGTGCATCTAGATTTTATATATAATTCATTTATCTCATTGAATTTATGTTATGTATGCAGGTGCAGTTTAATAATTGTTCATTGAATTTTGTAGTATCAATATTCAGGATCGATTTCAGATGCTCAAGATATTCCCATGGTCCCAAAATTCTACAATCTCTTATCATGAGAAAGATATCGCAAGCAAATGTTTGATGAAAATGGACAACTTCTTTACCCTGCCAATCCTAACATACCATCTTCCAGCAACCAGCCTGGGTCAACGGTATTACACCGTGAATTTGATCTATTTTATGTAGACAACCGCATAGGGCATAAGAAAAAGATGGTTGAGTAATAGTATTTTTGGATTTTCAATGGAACTAATGTAAATGTATTTATTAATTCAAAATTTGTTTTATAAAATGGTTGGTTTCATGTTTATTATTAGGAAGAAAATTTTCATGTTTCTAATAAGTGTTTGGTATAATGTTTGAACATATTAAAAGCATTGTGTTACTAATATTATCGATGTAATGTTAAATATTTTTATAATCAAAATTTTGATGGTGAGCGGACTATCTACCATCTACCATTGCACTCCACTACAATGTCAAGTCACGATATTGATGCAAAACAAAAAGAGATCAGAGAGGAAGCATACTAAGAAGGGTTGAAACAACCACTTATTCAATTCCCACTATGTCTTGAGTCACCAATTCAAAACCTTGATAGTAACACTAGTTCTTCACATGTTTGGGATGAAGGA
Source organism: Picea mariana (assembly GCA_032191745.1). NCBI lineage: Eukaryota > Viridiplantae > Streptophyta > Pinopsida > Pinales > Pinaceae > Picea > Picea mariana. The sequence goes on along the minus strand of JASDQU010509978.1, from coordinate 13,507 downwards.
AATGATATAGAGGTTGATGTGGATGATTTCTTGTGGGATACACATGCCATGGAGGGAATGTTGTTAGATGCATTCCAGCATAATGAACTAGGGGATGACGTTGATGTCGTAGATAACTTCTACGAAAACCTAAAATCTACCTCCACCACCCCTCTATTTGGTCCAGTACAAGAGTCTGCAAGGTCTACACATCTAGGGAAAACAATGTTAATGTACAACTTGAAAGCAATGTATGGTATGTTAGACATGTGTTTCGTGGAACTTTTGAGGTAACTAACCATTAATTCCCCTATTTTTTTTAAGGAATCTTGTCACGCAATGAAGGAATAAAAGGGTTGATTTTTTTCATGATTAATGACAGTGTAAATTTCTATTTCCCACGAATTGCAAGTTATTCAAAGATAAGGTACTTTCGAGTGATAATTGTTTGACCATAGTTGCACAAAGGCAAAGAAAATGTTGAAAATGTTGGGTGTTGAGTACATATCATACCATGCATGTCCGAACGATTGTATTCTATACAGAAACGAATATGTGAACAAAGACATATGTCCAGAATGTGGGCATGACAGGTACCATAAATCAAAAAACAAGGGTAAGGAACATGGTCCTCCTCCTAAGATATTAAGGAACATGCCTATATTTCCAAGGATTCAAGTCTCTTTTGTTTCAAACAAATAGCCATGTTGTAGGTATGTCATGCCTCACAGAGAAGTGAGGCAGGAGTTATGTGAATCCCAACAGATTCAATAGCCATGAATAATATAGAGAATACATGGCCCGATAAATTCAAGGATGAAATATGGAGTCTCTGATTGAGCATAGTTATGGATGGAGTTAACTAGTATTCCCTCCAAACTGCCAACTATTACATTTGGCCAGTGGTAGTGATCAATAACAATACCCCCCCCATGGTTATCCATGAAGAATAAACATCTTATGTTGGCTCTTATAGTCCCTAGTAGAAGACAAGTGAAGAGAATGGATATCTACCTCCAACCATTGATTGATGAATTTAAGAAATTATGGGAAGGGATACATGTATATGATGTATCAATACCCATCCCAATGGAGAGGTATTTTATGTTGTATTGCATATGTGTGTAAACCACTTACGATTATCCAGGACTAGAAGTTTGCTCCAGTAAGCATGTTCATAAATTTGTTTATATCTGTAATTTTATTTGGCATACTTCATTTGGTGCAACTATATTTTTTACACTAACATGTTATGTATACCTTAACATCGCAAGTCTTGTAACAAAAGGGTATCATGGATGTAAATGTTGTGGACCTTCTATAAAGGCTAGGTGGTTCAATGACCTATGAAAGTTGGTGTACAATTTTTCAGGGGTATTCCTCCCAGAAGACCACCCTTATAAAATAGTTGCATCTGCTTTCAATTGTAAACCAGAGAGAACCCGAAGACCTAAAATAATGACACTGACATATTGGTATAGTGCATATGACACAGAGAAGGAGAAGGAAATGGAAGAATTATTTGATTCAAATGGGGAACCTATGTTTGATGATCCTGTATTTTTTGACATCTATGTTGAGAAAATACCCATTGGGATGAAAAGGAAATCTGTATTTTATGATCTTCCATATTGGGAGCATCTTAAGATTGGCCACTTCCTAGATCCCATGCATATATTAAAAAATGTTTCATCTTCTTTATGGAGGTAGATATCATGGAATAAAAGCGACACAATGGTTTTCATGAGAGATCTTATTGCTTTGAATACTAAAAAGAGACATTGGCCAAGAAACAAAATTAGAGGAGAGGCTAGTCCCTCTTGGTATTTTAAATAAGGTGATGTCCCATGGATTTTAAAGAAAGATGATCTTTCTATGGCGAAGAATGTTATATTGGGTGTGAAGGCACCTTATTTATATGGGTCAACTCTACGATGTTGCTTCACTATAGATGGTAATTTTTCAGGTTTGAAATCACATGACCATTTGAACCTTCTAAGGGTATGTATGTTGAATACATGATTCTTCTAGTTCTATACTGACGTCAGAAAAATATTTATCTGCACTCACGGTGTCTATGGAAATTAATGATGTGTCTGTCTATTTTGCAATGTCATTATCATTTGTTCATGTGTGGTTGTGTGAACCATGACATCCCCTAAAACCTGCGACGTGCCATATTGAAATTATCTGCATTTGTACATTGGATCACATCAAGGGATATTCATATGGCTAACATTCCATGGTGGCACCGAGAGATAGTTGAGATTTTTTGTATGTTTGAGAAGGAACTACCCATGAGTTTTATGGACTTGCAAGTCCATATTCTAATTTACCTACCTGATGAGGTTGAATTAGTTGGGGTGTTTCAAGATTAATCCGTAAGTGCGGACACAAACCGATCTCCCTAGATCCACCCGGATCTAGAACAAAACAGGACAGAATGATACTATTTCCCTAGATTTTAACTATTGAATGAACTAGGAGGCAAGAATCATGAACATACCATATGATCGCTTCCTTGGGTCTTTGTTTTACCAATTTCGCTCCAATTCTCTTGCACAGTCCAGACCAAGACAACTCAAACCAATTGAAGTGAAAACAACTCAATATATTCAACAGTTAATCTATACATATGATCAAGGAGTTATGTAATAAAGTGCAATCAACTATATGGGAAAGGGACAAATTACTGTATTATATTGATAGAAAGCAAAACTTACAACCTGAGCCTTGATGTTGCAAGCCTCCTTTCGATGGCTCCTAGCTCTCACACACACACACTTGCTCATGCATGAAGAAGATCAACCACTTTTGATAACCTTGCTGGTGTCTCTAGCTGCTGTAGCATCAGTCTTTCATACAATATTCCACTAATTCTCCAATAATTTTCTTGCTAGTTTGATTCTAACCTTTTCCATGAGCATTCCCCTCAATATATAGGAGAGAATAGATTAGTTACTTGGATAGGAATGATCCCAAGATATCAGGAAAACCAGTACTTAGATAACCATTCGAATGCCAATTCATCATTCTAGAAGGTTCGAGAATTTATCTTTTTCCTTCCTTTAGAAGATGTTCGCACCCTGATAGTTAGGTACAGTGTGAAATTCTCGCACCCCAACTTAATGCAGCCTGCGAGAATCATGCATTCTCACAGGCAAATATATAGGTAGCCTGCGAACCTCCCTTAAAAATATGATTTCTGGAAAGAGACAAAAGTAACTTTTCTCAGGAAAGTGTTCTAGTGAAGAGCCTGATTTCTCCATCATCATTACATCATCATAACGACCAAAATTATGGATAACATGGGGTTCTCTCATGTCGGATTCTCTTCTCAGAGAGGTATATGAAAAAATTGAAGGGGTTTGTTCGACAAAGGTGTACGCACATATACCATACAATGTAAAAGACCTCTCCATTGGGATGGATCTTGATACATCATATACATGTTTCCATTCCTATATATGTCCCAGTGTGTTTAGGTATACAGTACTGGTGCGTTGGATAACAATGGTTTCACCTCTACGTTAAATTTTATAAATCATTATGTTAGTGATGTTGTTAGTTGAGTTGATTGAAGTATAGCGGTGCATAATGTTAAACAACACCAGAGTGATTTATTCAGTGCATGTATGTTTTTTATAAAGTATGGTAGTATGTTTGAACATTGACACGTCAGGGTGTTATTTTTTGAGTACACCTCGATGATGTTGGTTAGAATTGGTGCACCGCTAGGTTAAATTTTATATAGCATTGAGCTAGTGGTGCGGTTAATGAAGTGAAATGTCCCGGTGCGGATAGAAGCCCATTGTGCCCTGGTTTCGAGGCGTTTCAAAGGACGCACCACTGTGTTTCTAATAATTCATCATGGTGTTCTTGAGTGAACGACACTGGTGCGTAAATTTATGTGGCACACCGGAGGCAATTCTCACTTTTTATTTAATACAGTACGCATTGTTTCGGGGTGACTCGAATCGTTCAAGTGCACCGTGCAAAATTGAAAAAAATCACAAATTTCAAACTAAATTGTAATTTTGAATGGATGAAAATGCAAATAGGAAGGTAATAAATAATTTACCTAGTCTCTTTTGTCCTAAGGAGGCATGATTGCACCTTTGAGATGAAATGAAAATTTGTGGTAGTTTCCAAAATTTGGAAATGTGTGGAATCTACCAATGAAGTTATTCAATCATAGAGGGGCTTTCGCAGTGCAACATATTAGATATAATTTTTGGTATTAACTGCGTAGAGTAAGTCATTATTCTATGACCTATATCCATGAGTATTAGTCGCAACTAACCAATAATTCTCGTGATTTGAATAGTCCACTTAGCACTCATTGCATCGGGTGATGCTCACAGGGGTGAAGAAGTGGGATTGAAACTAACGAAATGAATCACATAGCATCAATCATCACTTCCAGGGTTTGCACCTGGTAACCAGGACTTTCCAGGTGGTCACCCATCCCAAGACTCTGGCTCAAGTGCGCTTAATTGTGGAGTTTTTCCCACAATCAAGCCCACTTAGCTTGCTACCCCATTTGCAAAACCTTAGCAAGTATTGTACCTTATGAAATATCAAGTTAGAGCTCCCTTCACTCTTATATTTAATCATAGAGGGGCTTTCGCAGTGCAACATATTAGATATAATTTTTGGGATTAACTGCGTAGAGTAAGTCATTAATCTATGACCCATATCCATGAGTATTAGTCGAAACTGACCAATAATTCTCATGATTTGAATAGTCCACTTAGCACTCATTGCATCGGGTGATGCTCACAAGGGTGAAGAAGTGGGATTGAAACCAACGAAATGAATCACATAGCATCAATCATCACTTCTAGGGCTTGCACCTGGTAACCAGGACTTCCCAGGTGGTCACCCATCCCAAGACGCCTCTGGCTCAAGCGTGCTTAACTGTGGAGTTTTTCCTACAATCAAGCCCACTTAGCTTGCTACCCCATTTGCAAAACCTTAGCAAGTATTGTACCTTATGAACTATCAAGTTAGAGCTCCCTTCACTCTTATATTTAATCATAGAGGGCCTTTCGCAGTGCAACATATTAGATATAATTTTTGGGATTAACTGCGTAGAGTAAGTCATTAATCTATGACCCATATCCATGAGTATTAGTCGCAATTGACCAATAATTCTCATGATTTGAATAGTCCACTTAGCACTCATTGCATCGGGTGATGCTCACAGGGGTGAAGAAGTGGGATTGAAACCAACGAAATGAATCACATAGCATCAATCATCACTTCCAGGGCTTGCACCTAGTAACCAGGACTTCCTAGGTGGTCACCCATCCCAAGACGCCTCTTGCTCAAGCGCGCTTAACTGTGGAGTTTTTCCCACAATCAAGCCCACTTAGCTTGCTACCCCATTTGCAAAACCTTAGCAAGTATTGTACTTTATGAACTATCAAGTTAGAGCTCCCTTCACTCTTATATTTAATCATAGAGGGGCTTTCGCAGTGCAACATATTAGATATAATTTTTGGGATTAACTGTGTAGAGTAAGTCATTAATCTATGACCCATATCCATGAGTATTAGTCGACTGACCAATAATTCTCATGATTTGAATAGTCCACTTAGCACTCATTGCATCGGGTGATGCTCACAGGGGTGAAGAAGTGGGATTGAAACCAACGAAATGAATCGCATAACATCAATCATCACTTCCAGGGCTTGCACCTGGTAACCAGGACTTCCCAGGTGGTCACCTATCCCAAGACGCCTCTGGCTCAAGCGCGCTTAACTATGGATTTTTTCCCACAATCAAGCCCACTTAGCTTGCTACCCCATTTGCAAAACCTTAGCAAATATTGTACCTTATGAACTATCAAGTTAGAGCTCCCTTCACTCTTATATTTAATCATAGAGGGGCTTTCGCAGTGCAACATATTAGATATAATTTTTGGGATTAACTACGTAGAGTAAGTCATTAATCTATGACCCATATCCATGAGTATTAGTCGCAACTGACCAATAATTCTCATGATTTGAATAGTCCACTTAGCATGCATTGCATCGGGTGATGCTCACAGGGGTGAAGAAGTGGGATTGAAACCAACGAAATGAATCGCATGGCATCAATCATCACTTCCAGGGCTTGCACCTGGTAACCAAGACTTCCCAGGTGGTCACCCATCCCAAGACGCCTCTGGCTCAAGCACGCTTAACTGTGGAGTTTTTCCCACAATCAAGCCCACTTAGCTTGCTACCCCATTTGCAAAACCTTAGCAAGTATTGTACCTTATGAACTGTCAAGTTAGAGATCCCTTCACTCTTGTATTTAATCATAGAGGGGCTTTCGCAGTGCAACATATTAGATATAATTTTGGGGATTAGCTGCGTAGAGTAAGTCATTAATCTATGACCCATATCCATGAGTATTAGTCGCAACTGACCAATAATTCTCATGATTTGAATAGTCCACTTAGCACTCATTGCATCAAGTGATGCTCACAGGGGTGAAGAAGTGGGATTGAAACCAACGAAATGAATCACATAGCATCAATCATCACTTCCAGGGCTTGCACCTGGTAACCAGGACTTCCCAGGTGGTCACCCATCCCAAGATGCCTCTAGCTCAAGCGCGCTTAATTGTGGAGTTTTTCCCACAATCAAGTCGGTGTAGAGCACCAGAAACAGGGAGTCTTAGGAAGAAAGGTATGCATTGGTGCTTGCTTGAGAGTTTGGAAGCACGGGATGCACTATAACAATGAAAATTGGATTGGTATTTTTTTTTAATTTACCCTACTTCGGTGCACTTTTGGACATTTAGGTGCACCGGGGCATAATATTCAATGACACTAGTGTGATTTATTCAGTGCATATAATTTTTTATAAAGTATGGTGATGCATTTAAATATTATTTCTCTGGGGCATTATGTTTCGAGTACGCCCCTAGGTGATTGATTAAACTTAGTGCACTTCCAGGTTAACTTTTATATATCGTTGAGCTACAAGTGTGTTTAATGAAGTTTAATGCACTGGTGTGGGTATATGCCCATTTTACGTTCGGTATCGAGGCATTTCGAAGGATGCGCCTCTTTTTTTTTGGGCAATTTATCACAGTGCGCTACCTTGAACAACATTGGTGCGGACATATATAGATGCCCCAATGGTGGTGCTCACTTTGTATTTAACAGAGTACACATCGCTTCATGGAAAGCTAAACCATTCAAGCGCACCAAGCGAAATTGAAAAAAAAATGTTAAATTTCAAGATAAATTGTTATTTTGATTGGATGAAAATGCTAATATGAAGGTAATAAATAATTTACCTACTTTGTTCTATCATGAGGTGGAATGGTTACATCATTGAGAGGAAATGAAAATTTGTGGTAATTTCCAATATTTGGGAATGTGTGGAATCTAGCAATGGAGCTATCTAAGTAGATGTAGAGCACCAGAAACGAGGAGTCTTAGGAAAAAAGGTGAGCGTCGGTGCTTTATTGAGAGTTTGAAAGCATGGGATGCCCTGTAACAATGAAAAATGGTTTGGTATTTTTTTTTTATTTACCTTACCTTGATGTGCCTTTAGACAGTGAGGTGCACTGGTGTGTGTTATTCAATGACATCGATGTGATTTATTCGGTGCATGTAATTTTATTATAAAGTATGGCGGTGCTACTAGAACATGGATGTACGCATTGAGGCATTATTTTTCATGAACAGTCTGGTGCATCGATTCCTTAAAGGTGCCCTGATTAAAAAAAACTCCACAAAAACCACTTGTGACCTGCCTCCGCTATAAGTACGGATGGGGCGTCTGAACATTTAAGCACTAGTGCAGCAGTTTTTAGATTCACATTGGTGCATATGTGCCATAAAGGTGCACCGAAATAAAAACCTCCACAAAAACCTATGGTTTCCCACCTCCACTAACAACATTCACTATAAATAGCTAAGGGAAGAATTTTTGGGGGAGGTTCCATAAAAACCTCCACAACAAGGTTCTCTCCTTGTAGTGCATGTGCACGTTTCATTTGGAGAAAAATAATCCTAGTTGTCCCCAAAGGCTCACCATGGGATTTTTTACTCTAACATCAAGCAATGAAAAGAATCATCTAAACTATGGCTCACTTTGACAAACTTTTGTGAAGGAACTAAGAAAATCTACTAGAAGCTAGATAGGGATCAACTCTCCAAGTATAACTCCTCCTTATTTGAATCAACCACAAGCCGCATGATCCATGTTGAGGGAAAAACTACTCTTTGTGATCATCAACCCATTTGGTTCTCTTTTCCTATGGAGATAAAAGGATTCACATGGATAAAACTCACTACATCCTTAATTTCTCCCACCTCAAAAGCTTAGGTTGTTCAGTGTGCATTCATACAGTGTGATACCTAGTTCCCTACCCACATGAGTATTTTCACTAGATCACATGGTGGGATGATGATATTCCTAAGAATGTTCCCTTCCCAAGAGGCCATGGTCAACAAATTTCAAAATTGCATCGAGATCGAAACTTTGTTTTGCATAAATAACTAGAAGTGGTTATGGAAAATATTCAATAGGCCCCTTATGATGAAGACAAACAATCCCAGAATACAAAATTTTTCCATTTAACATGGGTGGAAGATGTCCACACAAGAAGAGGCACTCAACTACAGTTCAAGTTTCATTGGGTTTAATCGAGTGATAGCATTAACAAATTCTTTTTTAATCCTTATCCACCAATGAGGCTAGGGAAGGCATCTCTGCCCTTAAAATAATTGGTAGATGGAAGACTAAGCAAGAATATATCAAGCATGAATTCATAGATCACTATCATATGGTTTTTCAATCTTACGACCTATCCCTTGAATGATAGGAGGCTACTCATAAATGTCTTGATGTTGTGCCCTGCAAGCTCTTAGAGGAGCAATGGTGGGCATGTGACCTAGACTTGACCTTGGATGAACTAGCCACAACCCTTTGTGACATGGTCGATGACAAATACCTTGGGCTATGTTACACCTTATATTCACTTCAATGTACCCTATATCTTTTCTCCAAATGTGGACCATCATATGAGTAGATTATGTGCCTTGGTGTATCACGATGAGCCAAAAGTTTGGTTGTATTTACACTTATGTATTGTATTATACCATGTGTATATTTTCTATGTATTGGTGGGGGGGATATGTAGTATCTCCAGACCCCATGTGGTCATTTGTGGCCCATCCTTTTAGTCCCCATTTCAAGATAATATTTGATTTTATGGATATGGTCGACTGCCTCTTGATATTAATAACTCTTCATCATGTCGATCATTTATGATATGGATTGGTAATAAACCATATTGGGGTGGATCTACTAGGACACATCATCTAGGAGAGCTACTAATCTCTCTTACCCCTTTGTATATGATGTAAAAGTCTCTCTTTGTAAATGTTGTCACACCTATGTATAGAAAACTTGTTTTTTTCCTACGCATGGATCCTTGTCTTATGTATTTGTCACACTTTTCCCATCTACTATCAGAGATGATTCTATAGATGCTCACTCATATTCACATTTCCACAGGCGATCTCACAATTCTCAAGGTGGTACACATATCCCAAGGCATTGGTCACATCCTTCGAGGCACATTTGGGATATTTTTGCATGCATGGACATCCTCTACACATGCCACATTGAATATTCCAGAGTGCCCTCATATTTCACCACTTTTAGCATCTTATCACTTGATTAGAGGGCCAAACCACTCTTTTGGACGTCATACTAGTTATTCAGGGTTTTATGACCCATTTTTTGACTTGGAGGGTCACTTCCACGCTTCATGGAGGTGTCTTGACATTAGATATGGACATGGTCATGCCTTGGAGAAATATTTTAAAGGTTTATGAGCATTATTTAAGGGGTCATCCACCTTTTAAGGCCTTTCTTACTCCTTCCATGAGGTCGTTCCATATTATGTGGCTACACATTGGACCTTTTCTTTCTTGGGATGAACTGTATCATGCAATTTTCCATCTCTTTCAATGTCATGTTCTTCCTTTCAGATACCCCATTTTGTTGAGCGATATAGGAATATTCTTTATTATTGGTTGGATATGCATGTAGAGGATTCTCCCCTAATCATTTATGTGGGTTGACTTCGATGCTAGTTCATATGATGATAGATAGGACTCAATCAATGGCTCATCAATTCCAGAGAGCGGCAGTTGGAAGGACTATTTAATTTTTCCTTCTTTTGGTTTCCTTGGGGTTCATCAAGATTTGGTCCTTCAAGGCCTGTTGGAGATCTCTTCAACCCTCTTCACCACGTTTTGAGGCCTCCTCACCACTTTTTCAAAACAATGAGCTAGAAGAGCAAATTGGCACCCCTTCTTGTGGGGCATCCCCCTCTTATGAGGGTTTTATGTACATGCGGCATCATTTTATTATGTTTTGACTTAGTCTCCTTCTTTGTGTGGATGAAAAGTATTCTTTGTTAGTCTCCTAGTATAAGTTTAGAGAGAAAGAATTAATAAAGAATTAGATGGATGTAGAATCCTCCTTCATAAATAGAGGATCTCCTCTCATTCCAAATTGTTGTGAATTGTTTGATATAATTTGTTACTACAACTGATAGAAGATCTTCCTTTTGCGGTTTTGATGTCAATTCTTGGAGCTTTCTCTTTCTTGGCTATCTTCTTGGTGCATTAAATAATTTTTTATGGCGATTCAAGACTTCTACTAGCTTTCAAGATCAATCCATTTGAGGAGGTGATTTAGGGTTTGTTCCTTCCTTATTCTCTTGTTAACTTGGGTAAGTGATTAATCCATTGCTTTGTTTTTCCACTCAATTCCTTGGAAAGGGTTTTAAGTATTTTGTTTGAGTTATAGTTGATCTTGTTGGTGAAGTTTTTTTTCCTTTAAGAAATATCTTCGTGTAGGGCCTTGGTTCTCTTACCTTATCTTGATTAGATTGGAGATTATTCTACCCTTAGGGTTTTAATCTTTTACCGTGGTCCTTAAGATAGAAGTGAAATTTTTTTGGAGGGGCATACTTCTTGACCCCATAAGCCCTAATTAGATAAAAAAAAATGCACTAGTCATATATCCAACAAACAACTAAAAAACCTTAAAAAAACATTTTTTTTAAAACAAATTGTTGTTTATAAGGAAATTTAACATTGAAAAATCAAAGAAAATTATTTATTTAGATTTATTTCATTGTCTAATGTAAAGTTAACGAATTATTTCATTTTATAGACAAGTTAATCCTAGGGTTTATGCTTAATTGTTGATATATAACCCTAAGAAGGAAAATTGCCTCAATTGGAATGAGCTTTAATATGGTATCTAACATTGCGTGTGTTGATTTAAGGTGATTCTCAAATTTGGAAATTAAATTGTAGCATTAAGAATCAAATTTGGTGAAACCCTAAGGCTAGGGTTTGGTGCTTCAAGGTGTTTTCTTTCTTATTCCTAGCCTCCATTTCATTTATGTTAGGAGACAAATGCCAAAATCTCCTAATAATATGAAGAGAAGAATCTCTATGCCTTGAGAAATATATATAAGACTAAAAGATAATCATTTTCGAGGGGAAACCTTCTTTTACAATAAACAAATGTATAAGAATGAGATGAGATGATTCCAAAACTATGTCTCCTTAGTATATTTATAGGAGACAAAAGGGTATAATTACAATTAAAGGATCTGTTATCGCACGGTTTGTAGGAAAGGTTAAAATAGCTTGAGTCAAGGCTTAAAACCGGCGTAACAGGAGCTTCCCCACCCATTGTCACCTCGATGGGGGGCTCTTTCTATTTAGGATGGCTGGTCCAAGGGAGATGTCCCTAAGTAATCTGGGTTAAAGAAGGGCTAAGGATAATGAATCAAGAAAATAGGTTCCCTTTCACAAATTACAGCCAAATATGAGATAGTCAAGAAAAGGTCTTCCACTGGTGATGCACCTGTTTGCGAGACAAGACAAAGAAAACTAGAAAAAGTGCTTGCAGTGGGTTAGTACTTCATAAAATCAATGACTATCTTCCAATATATATATGAGCAAATGATCAATGCTATTATTGACGAAGTCAATGATGGCTAAAAAGAGACAAAGGTTTATATTACTTCTTCAATAAATGCATGAGATATAGGAGCATTCAATATACCAATTAAATCCTTATATTATACCATAATGCAATAATTATCTCAAATCAGCTCACATACATAATGTTGCTGCGTCACCTATATAAATTCTGCTACAGGTGTGACGTCAGCCTTAATCAATAGGTCAAAAGAAAGACAAAGAGCAAAACATTTTGTTGAACAAGCCTAAAGATGCAATGAATGACTCAATGTCTATCAAAATAGGTGAGAGAAATCACAACGTTGCAAGCATAGGCAAAAGATCTACACCATGTGATGTCACCTATATAAACTTTGTTGTCTACAGGTTAGCTAGCCAAGGAGTGACGTTTTGACAAATTCAACCAGCAAAAGGGGAAATAAACTCCACGGCTATGATAAGGAGACTAGGCCGCACCTTTCTATCCAAACAAAAGTTAAAATCAGCCAGGACGTCACCTTATTAGGGTTAGTTCAAAACTAGCTAGGGTTAGACGCTAGGTTAGTTAGGGTTTCAAATTGAAGGTAGTTTGAAAAGAAATTAAGGCATAACAAGCTTCAAAAGAGTTCTTAGACTAGTGCCTTGGGTTAATGGAGTCAATTGAAGTGAGACTAATGGTTTAGGAAGACTCAAACTTAAAAACAAGAGGGTTAGGGTTTGATGGTGTTGCTATGGCAAGGCCATCAACTCTAAACCCTAAGGAGGAAAGACTTACCCAGGTGTAGCTAAAGCTAGGCCTAAAGCTCTCTATCCTCTCTCCAAGACTTGTTTGACAAAACGACTAGCTTAGGAGCACAAATCTAGGGCTGAAAAGTGTTGCTTCATACAAGGCTTTCCAAAACCCTAGAAGTAAACCCTAGATGTAAAATCAATTAGGCCTAGGATGCCTTCTTTCTTCAATTTGTGCTTAAAACTAACACAAGATGAGAGGGAATCTAGTGTAGCTATGGCTAGGCTAAACTCCTTCAAATCAAATGGCTATAAGCTCTATTCATGGGGACATGAAGCCACAACCTACTTGTGTGTTGGCTCCCTAGGGTTTCAAGGATTAAACAAATAACAACAAGATAACAATTTAATGCAAATGTTAAATCAACAACCATTCACTCAAGAAGTTTTGATGAAAAACACTTACAAGATCATGAAGAAAGCATAATCCAACTCCTAGTTCTAAACCTTCCAATGAATAAGAACACCACTTGCCAAACAATAGCCTTCCAAAGAGTTGCACCTCACTCCAAAAGAGATAAAAAGACAAGAACAAGAGCTAAGAAATGATCTCTCAATGAGAGCAAGTCATGTTATGATCCAAATGAGGAGAAAAAGTCCTCTATTTATATGATACTTTGACCTTTAATTACAAAATAGGTCAACAAAATAGCCGGCAAGGCTAACATTACAATATCTTAATCATTTGTCACTTTTACATGCTAAAATGCCAAAACATGAGCTAATAATGAGACG
>JASDQU010509977.1:20217-39450 GCA_032191745.1 Picea mariana | reverse complement strand
AAAAAAAAAAAAAAAAAAGGCAACAAAGATAAAGAGGGTGCATCATGCCAAAGATAGAAAGGCCACATGAAGTTTGAAACGTGAATTTAGCAAAGGCAAGGACAATGGTTATATACAAAGGTAAAGGAGCAGGAAAATCAAAATCAATGAAATCAGGCTAACAGGACAACACTAGGAGGAATTAAAGGATGACAAGGATCGATGGGACATCACATTAATCGCACCAACTAGAGACGAAAAAGAAAGCGTAATGGAAAGTACAAAACTGCCGCAAATGCATTAAACCCACAATTATGGTGCATTAAACCCATAATGAAGGAAGCATCCTCGACAAGATTCATGGAAAGCCAATACAACACATGAGCATGGGAGCAACTAGTCTATTCATGAAAGGAGAACAGACAGAGAGTAATAGCAGCCAAAATGAACAGAGTGAGACTACAGAGATCACAAAATTTATTCTAACCCAAAAAACATTTGAAAGTCACCAATATGGCACCACCGAAGCCAACAAAAGCAAGCCAGATCACCAGACCAACTAGGGTTCAAACTAGGTCACGAGGACCATTGGAAGAGAATGAGAAGAAACAACTAAAGATCATTGAGATCGACAAAATCCCATCCCCAAAGACGATACCGGTGAACCCTACACTGATAACGGAAGAGATTCAACAACCAGAAGCAGAGGCCATTAAAGTGGATACGCCAACAATGGTACAGGAGCCTGAGAACCAGGAATTGGGAACCCAAAAGGAAGTACAGCAAGACAACACCGAAAAATCCATGGAAGTTAATGGAACAACACATAATCCCATAGTAACAGTGGAGCCAGATGAGTCTCACACGACCATATCAAGTCAACCAACAGGGGAGACTTCTTAAGATGCCTCGGCTTGGCCAGAATGGCTTATGGGGGAGAAACCAGAAGTTAATGGAACTATGTGCTAGCCACCACAGCAGAAAGACAAAGTGTAAATACCGAGCTCATCCCGCAAGAAACTTGCAGCATAAATTGTTCTACCACGCATACCAGCTGGAGTACAGGAAGGACCAGAGCTACTGGGCCACGTCGGGAAGCTCAAATTTTCATACCATGATGTATTAGATGAAACCAACTTCTTAGAACTTGCACAGACGGTCTTTATGCAGACCATAGGCATAAACTAGTTTGGAGAACCGATCAACCAACCACACCAGTGGGTAGCTGGGTTAGAGAAAACAAGAATCTTAGGTTTTTTGAACCTACCACATTTTTGTAGAGGCCATTACGTGAAAACATGCATCAAGCAACTGTTATCAGTCACACATGGAGGGGACATATGGTTGGACAAACCCGTCCCCATAACTATTGAGCTTATTTCACAAATAACAGGTTTACCAATCCGGGGTATGGATCCTGTGTTGATTCTAGATGACAAATCCAAGGAGAAAGCGTTGGCAGAAAGAATGAATAAGAAGTATGGAACCTCCAGGGGAATGAGAGGCATCATGATCAAACGAATCAACAATACAGCTACACAATTGGGCGCAAATATCCTAGCCTGCAAATTGCTAAGAAAATGACACAAAGAGGAAGTCCCAGCTGGAGTCATTGTAGTTGCAACTCAGTGCGCAGAAGGCACTTGCAACTCAGTGCGCAGAAGGCACATCAATGAGTTGAGCACCATATTTATTGAACTTATTCTAGGAGGATTGAAAATATCGACATGACCTAGGAACATAGTTCCATTATTCATGGTTGATTACCCTAATAGCCTTCATGGGATGGTGAGAACCAATGTATGTAGTTTTTTGTACTAGACGACATCCAGCAGGAGCGAGATACCTATTGCTGAGAGTTGGGCCGCATGCGAGGCACAAGAGGGAGAAAAGAATTATATTTGAAGCATACCTATGAGATATACAGGAAGCCATCAATCGATCATGGACAATAACAATAGAGGTTGTCGTGTGATATGCGGACATATAGATCTTACCTATTTGAGGATTAGATCGCAAGTTGTGGAGCCTGGTGCGATCTAGTTCGCCTCATATAGATCTTACCCATCTGAGGAGAGTTGTAAGTGTGCGGCGTCAGAGATGCAAAACTACCATAATAAAAGAGCCAAGATACAAATGTTTGTCTATGTAGCCCAGGCGGGGTGAACCACAGTAATATCTATGTAATGAGATGAATGCATGCATATCTTTCTCTTCTTTCAATAGTTAATTGTTATGCTTAATGAATGAGTTAATATATTTCTATGAACTATGATTGTGTTGTTAAGGGAATAAACTATGGAAGATAAATGCAAAACCATGAATAATAGTAGATTGAAATCACAATTCGTAGTAGATGGTTCTGATTAACAATCCCCTATCTCATACTCAATCCTAGGCTATAAACTCCTGAGTCTTAATTCCACCTAGAAAGCTATCTTGGGTGAGACTGTGCAGTGCATTCTATGTGATGTGTTACCTTCTATTTTTCCAGGAGGGATGATAGTTTTAGAGGCTTTGTTGGAAACCCGAAAGACATGAACCCTGGGTCAATAACTCATATGGTCAAGAAAGAAGAACAAGAAACCAACATCAGGCATCAAACCTGTACCATACCATGTATCAACCATGTATCAACATGTAACATGAGATGTGCCTTAACCATATACCATATCACTCATGATATGCCTCATTCATCCCATACACCATGTACCATAATATATCAACAATGAAGTGACTCAACAAAGTACTAAATCATGTACTAATATCACCAACATATGTACCAAGAATATGCCTCACACCATGCACCAAATATGTCCCTCATACATATACCAATGCCTCAAAAAGAGACCAAAATCATGGCCATCACATCATCAACATGTAACCAAGATGTGCCTCAATCATGTGCCAACATCCATGAACTATGTTCCAATATATCCAAGATATGCACCAGCAAAGTACCTCAACAAATATACCTCAACTAGCATGTACCATGCATCCAATATGTGCCTCAAGGAATATACCAAAAATCACAAAGATATCCCTTAAGTATTCTCCTTAATATCACTGTTAGGAACCAAATATCAATATAACATAGAAAAACCTCAGAATAAGTACTCAACTCCTTGAAAAAGAGATAATTCCAAATACCATATGATTCCAAATGAAAAGGTCTCCTTGGTATATATAGGAGACTAGGAGGTACAATTACAACTAATGGACCCAAGCCGACATAAATAAAATAACATTACTAATGTAATATTCCCTAATTAAGGGGTAATGTGCCACTATTCAGGTCTTAACATGCCCCTCCCCTTCAGACAAGTTTTGTCTACAACGCTTGATTAATTCTGGATGCTTATGTATAAAAGACTCATCTTCACATGTGGAATCTTCAGCAGGTAGTTTCCTTCACTTAATGAGATACTCTGAAATGGATATATTCCTTAGTTGGAGAATTCTTGTTTCAGTGATAGCTTCAAGCTCCAATATTATTTTTCCTTCCTCGTCAATTTCTAGAAATATATTTTGAACTGGGATCTTGTCACTTATAATCTTCTTTAAGCATGAAACATGGAAAACTGGGTGTACTCGTGAAGATGCAAGAAAATCCAATTTGTATGTCATAGTACCAATCTTTTGCAACACATTATAAGGGCTATAGTACTTTGGTGATAATTTATTATCCTTCTTGTCTTGCTTGAGGGACATATGTTTGTACGGTTGTAGTCTTACGAACACCCAGTCCCCTACTTCAAAATTTCTTTCACTATGATGTTGATCTGCTTGTTGTTTCATGTGATTCTAGTTGTCCTTTAAGATTTGGAGAACTTATTGTTGATGCTCAATGTGATCTTCCATTGCTTGAACCTTAGGTTTTTCTTTTAAAGAAGAAGTGATGGAAGGAGGGTGGCATCCATAGATTGCCATAAATGATATCATTTTTGTTGCGATATGAAAGGAATTTTTATACCACCATTCTGCCAAGGGTAACCATTTGAACCATTGTGTTTGTGTATTAAAGACAAAGCAACGAAGGTAGCCTTCCAAACATTTGTTCACTATATCGATTTTTCCATCATATTGAGGATGATAGGATGAGCTGTGAGCCAATTGAGTACCCACGCAAGAAAATAATTTTGTCCAAAAATGTCCAATGAAATGGGATCTCTATCACTTACAATAATATTTGGGCTTCCATGTAGCTTTTGAACTATCTCCATGAATGTGGTGGCAACTGTACTAGATTTGAAGGGATGAGAGAGTGCACAAAAGTGTGTGTACTTGGTCAGTCTATCAAAAATCACCATGATGACACTTTTTCCTTCAGACTTTGGTAACCTTGTGATGAAGTCCATGGAAACCTCCTCCCAGCATTGAATTGGGATGGTTAATGGTTGTAAAAGACTTAGGGTCTTAATTATTTCCACCTTATTTTGTTGGAAAACCAAACATTCTACCACAAATATTTGAACATCATCTTTAAGGCCATCCCACAAAAATTCTTTCTTAACCCTATGGTAGGTTTTCAAAAATTCCGAGTGCCCTCCTACCAGAGAGGTGTGCAATTCAAATAGTACCTTTTGTTTGAGTTGAGAGTTCTTACATAAATATAAGTGATATGTGTACCATAGTGAATCATTTTTCCATGTAAATGTATCTAATGCACTTGAATCCTATTGCAACCTTTGAATGAGAGTCCACACATTTTCGTAATTCTTCCATTCATCCCTTTCTTCTATTATCCAATCGGGTTGGATGATCGAGATAGCATAGAGAAATGCCTCAACATATTCATCCTTTCTTGAAATTTCATCTACCACAACATTTTGGTTCCCCTTTTTATAGATGATTTCAAAATCATAACCCAATATCTTGGTCACCTATTTTTGTTGTTCTTCTGAAGATAGTCTTTGTTCCAATAACTGTTTAAGACTATCATGATCTATTTTGACCTTGAAGTGCCTACCTANCAAAATAGATCATGATAGTCTTAAACAGTTATTGGAACAAAGACTATCATGATCTATTTTGACCTTGAAGTGCCTACCTATTAGGTAAGGGCATCATTTCTTCAATGCATGTAGTATTTCCATCATTTCCTTCTCATAAATGGGTTTGTGTAAGTCATTTCCCTTGAGTGTCCGACTTTCAAAAGAAAGGGGCCTTCCTTCTTACATTAGAACAACACCAATGCCATTTCCCGAGGCATCACATTCCACAATAAAGGTTTTTGTGAAGTCCGGTGTGGTCAAGGTAGGAGCTTTGCACATCACCTCTTTAATTTTTTCGAAATCTTGAGTTTCCTCTATAGTTCATGAAAATGAATCCTTCTTAGTTAATGTCGTTAAAGGTATTTATATTCTTCCATAGTTCCGAACAAACTTGTGGTAGTAACCTATCAAACCCAAAAATCCTCTAAGATTCTTCAATGTTTTGGGAATCGACCATTCCATCATGGCCTTAATCTTGTTAGGGTCTACCTTGAAACCTTCATGAGATACAATATGACCCAAATAATCTACCTCCTTCACTCCAAATAAATATTTGGATGGTTTGGAATATAGTTGTTGCTCCTTTAGTAGTTGTAGCACCTTGTCAACATTTCGCACATAATCCTCCCAAGACTTGTTATAGATTAGTATGTCATCAAAAAATACTAACAAAAATTTTTGAAGGAAGGGCTTGAAAACCGAATTCATCAACCCTTGGAATGTGGAAGGTGCATTTGTAAGGCCAAAAGGCATGACCAAAAATTTATAATGGCCTTCATGAGTTCAGAATGTTATTTTTGGGATATTTTCTTCCTTCATTCTAATTTGATGATACCCCAAACGAAGATCCAACTTTGTGAAATAGATTTCTCCATGTAGTTCATCTAACAATCCATCAATGACAAGAATGTGAAACTTATCTTTAATAGTGATCTTGTTGATCTCTCTATAATATGAACATATACGCCATGAGCCATCTTTCTTGAGTACCATTACCACCGGTGCAGAATAAGAAATTTGGGTAGGTATAATAATGCAATCCTCTAACATTTCTTCAACCATACACTCAATTTCACTTTTCTGGGCATAAGGGTATTTGTAAGTCCTGATGTTAGGAGGAACACTCCTAGAAATTATGTGACTAACATGATAATGATTTCAAGTGGGTGGAAGACCTTTGGGAATATCTTTGAATACTTTGTAATGCTTATCAATGATACCTTGGAGATGTAGGGAAATAGATGGCTTAGTTGTGTGAACATCTAGTGAGCATAGTTGTGCAATTACACCCTGATGCCCCTTTTTCAATAATTTTTTCATGCCATTAGAGCTTATCACCTTATTGGTTTTCCCTATGATACCCCTTAACTCAATTTATTTTCCTTCCATTGAAAATTTCATGAAAAGTTCTTGAAAATTAAAATCCATTGTTCCTAATGATTGTAACCACTAGATTCCTAGTATGATATCAACACCCCCCATGGGTATAGAAATCATTGGACTATTCATTACATATTCCCCCATAGTAAGATTGATCTTATTTCATTTTCCCGAACAATTGATAGTTCCTCCATCTGTAATCATTACTTGAAACTCTGGCGTTGGATATCCAAGGCAATTGTTAGCTTTGGATAATTTATAGTGAATGAAATTATGAGTACTACCATAATCAATTAGGACTATTACCTTTTTTCTTTTTGAAATATCCTTCGATTTTGAGGGTTTGAGGAGTGCTAATTACAACCAATGCATTATATGATATCGTGGGAGTCAACTCTTTAGAATAAATCTCTTCTACATTTTCATCTTGAGATGGTTTTTGTTCTTGTTCTTCTTCACAATCTATGTAGAATAATTTATTCTCACCACACTTATGTCCCTTATTGTACTTGTCGCAATTAAAGCATAAACCTTTTTCTTTTCTTTCCTCCAATTGTTGAGCTGTCAACCTTGTAGGTTGAATTGTTTTAGAAGAAGGAACATTATTCTCTCGATAGATGTTAGGAGTGGTACTTCTAGTATCCATAGCCATATTTTTACTTTCAACATTTCTTGCCACCCTAAATGCATTCTCCAATGGTTTGGGTTCCCAAAGGAGAACCTCATGTTGAATGTTATCCTTTAAAATTTCTATGACTACATCAATCAGGTTATCATCAGGAATATTCATTGCTTTTATATTTAATCTTTGGAAGTTCTCAATGTGCTTTGCAAATGAACCCTTTTGCTTGAGATTTATCAATTGGCTAAAGAAGGTATTTCTCCTTGTATCCTCATAGTGTGCTATCATTTATTACGTGAAAATTGTCAAAGTGACAAGTGATTTGCGAGAACAAAGCCATCAATACCACACAAATTGATTGGGTTCTAAATATAAAGAAGAAATTTGTACCTTTTGTCTATGTGGCACATCATGTAGATCAAATAAATGCTCCATCTGAATTATCCATGTGATTGGATCCTTTCCATCAAACTTTCTAATATATATCTTAGGAAAGTGGTTGGTCTTCAACCCAAAGTTGGAGTTTATACATTCTTGATTCATATTCCTTGTGTCCTAATCATGAATTTCATGGGATACATTTTCACTTTCAGGTGTCCTCTCTATTATAATTTTTTTCAATCCTTCCATGATCTCCCTTTTTAAACCCTCCATATTAGTATCCATTATTTCCTCTAACTTATCTTCAATTGAATCCATTATCCCTTGCAATTCATCTTTTGGTACTGTCTTATTTTGTAAATCATGTATGTCTCTACACATTTCTTCACCTTCATCAAGATTCCAAGTAGGATTGTCTGGAGGCTTAACTAATGTAGAAGTTCCCCTTTTTGGTGGCATGTTGGCCAAGTATCACTTTTAAACCTCTATTTTGAGGTGGTTCTCCTAGACGGTATTTATTCTACTGTATCTCCAAAATTCTGAACCTTTTGGGTCTGAAAATTTATTTTTGTAGGTCTTTGATATGTCTCCTTTGTAATTCCACAAGTCTAATCAAAATTGGATGTGCCAAGTGGAATTTTTGGTAACTTCCCCACACCTTGCTTATTTGTGTCCCTTCAAGAAGAGTGTACTTGTAAAGTGTGCCAAGATCACAATATCTGATATTTGATTCTGAAAATTGTACCAGAAATAATACAGGTTGTCTATTGTCCAATGCAATGGGTATCACTTAATTTGGATACTCATTGAAGAATATATTATTGTTTTACTCGGACGACATGTTTGAGACTAGTTAATATGACTAGTCATATACCCTATCTTTCACAGGGTGTATCTACAAAAGTGGGATGACCCAGATGTTGAAATTGGTATCACAAATATCTTGATAATTTCTATGAATATCCACCAGATTTCAGGGTCTAAAGTGTTACATAAAAAATGTTATAGTGAAAATTACGAGATGACTAAATTCAGGATGATTTTAGAACCCTATCTTACACATGTTATATACACAAAAGTATAAGACCTCAGGAGATGAAATTTTTTACCCCACGTACCTTGATCCGTCTACTAATTATCCTCCAAGGGGTTCCTTATGAAACACTGTAGAAAACAATTTATAGTGAAAATTCCAAAGTGTCTCAGGTGTAGCAACAAAACCCCAAGACCTTGAGCTCTGATACCAAATGTTAGGAACAAAATATCAAGATAGCACAGAAAAACCTTAGAATAAGTACTCAACACCTTGAAAAAGAGAGAATTTAAGATAATAAGCCTCGTTGAGGGGGAAACCTCCTTATACACCACATAAATATACAAATACCATATGATTCCAAATGAAAATGTATTCTTCGTATATATAGGAGACTAGGAGGTACAATTACAACTAATGGACCCAAGCCGACATAAATAAAATAACATTACTAATGTAATATTCCATAATTAAGGGTTAATGTGCCACTATTTAGGGCTTAACAATCACCAAGATGCAATAACACATATAATAACATATATTTACATATGTAACTAACCTGGTGCTTCTGACCCTAATACATAGACCTTTAGCTTTACCTTAGTCCTCAACAACCTGGCACTAGCATCTCTTTCCTCTTATATCTTGTCCTCATAAGACTAAGATTTTTGTCTAGTGGAACATCACCTGACGAGCCCTAGAAAACTTGTAGGGGTACCTCACATGACACCCTCAAGCTGACCCATGAGGGATTTCTTAATTAGGGTTACAGAAAAACTTAGCTCTCTATAGATTTGAAACTTTTTCTCTTCCTTTGCACTTTCTCCGTTGCCTCAAAATTGATCTCATATTCACTAATAGACCAAAATATTCTCATAAGATAGATATTCAATGAATGTGTGTGTGTGTTCTTATGAGAGACTCCTTGAGGTGTATTTATAATTTTTCCAAGTAACTTATTTCCTTAAACTTAGGGCTTCTTGAACTTTCTTGTTGCAACCACTTTACCCTTTCATTAATTACTTCTAACCAATTTAGAGGTTTCTTAACCATTCATTGGATCTTCCAAATTCATTAGGGAATATCTCCCTGACCATGAGTGTAAAACCATGGGTTTTGGACCCCCATATTAAATAATGTATTTTTACATTGTTGAGAGGCCAGAGTGCCCAAAAAATTATTAAAAGGCCAGTGTTCCTAAGAAATGTAATGTGTGATCATTATTAATAATAATTACCTCATTGGCTGCTAGACGAACATGCAATAGAGTTATAAGGGGTTATGATTCCACAAGAGAGGGGGATTGGGGGGATAATCATTAATTTTATATTTTTCCTTCTTCATTTTCTTAAAAAAAAAAAGAGATAGCAGTTACATGAGTTTTCGTGGGGGAAGGCCAAGACACTCATGATGCCAAATAATTCTTAATCCCATCCCTGGTCCATGCAGGGGCAGGGGGGGGGGTGTGGGTTGGTAATTTTCATTCTCTCATTCTCATGTTGGTTCGATGGTTTTTTTTTTGGTCTCTCTCTCATGATGATCCACTCATTCGTCTACCCATTCACTCACTCATTCATTCATCCATTTCCTTTCTTTCCTTATTCGTGTATTTCTGCAAGAAAGGAATATGAGTTGTTGAAGTTAAAACCATGGAATTATTGGTTGTAGAGAGTGTTGGTGTGATCCATCCATGATTTGAGGAATGCATGTCTGAGGTGCATTGGCTTGTGTCCATCCTTTCTCACATCTACAAGTCCTAAAAGTCCCAGCATGGTGTTGGCAGCCACACATGATTTTGATTTTTAACATGATCGAAAGAAATTGTATTTTTTCTGTAGCTTCCATCACCTCAATTTTGTAAACATTTTCTGAGTTTCGAAGTGATTGATAGATCAAAGTTTTACCTCATTAAATCTGTATCATTTCTATTTTCATTTGTTTTATCTTTAATTCATGACTGTAAGCATGAATTGAACATAAAACGTGGCTTGGTTTTATAATTTTGTTCCTTGAAAACATCTTTTTACAAGTCACCCATATGTAATTAAAATGAAAATCTTATGAAATGGTTGATTGATCCATTTTTTTTGTGTTAATACGATTTTTATTGTTTCAATGGTTTGATAGTTCATTATCGAATTGCTTTGATACATAAAGAACTTTGGTTAATTATTGGATATCCTTTGTATGATTTCAATGGTTGTATCAACATTCATAACAATGAGTACAGACCTTATGTACTTATGTTTTTTCCTTACCTGACTGACTCAAAACATTAATGAGCCTATTCATTATCTACATAGGGTTTGGTACTCTGTAGTTCTAGCACTCATCACAAGAAATGGTAGGGGATACGATGAACCTTCTGTTTTTTATTCCTACTATTTGAGTTATGATAACCCTAAGGCTTTGATATTTTAGTGTTTATACTCTCCATTAGGACTTGCTTTTATTGCTCGCATGATTCGAACCTAAAACTATTCCGAGTGATCTATGTTACATCTTGATTACAATGGTCATGGCGCTTGACGTTCGCATAGAGCCGAATGGGTGCCAAGCCTTATTATCCCATGATGATGTGATTGAAGACCTAAAGAATCATGGATGGGATATATTCCTTAAGAAATTTGAGGGTTATAATTACCAGATAGCAGAAACTTTTGCACGAACCTTTGATGGTCTAGAGCTAAAATTGGAGACATACAATTAGAATTGATCGAGGAATTCGTGAGCAAAGAAATAGGGATTTCATCAAAGGGTGAAAGGTGGTTCAAAAACTCCTGAATTGAAGGGGTCCCGTGAAGTCTATTTATGACATCCATAAAAACCAACTGTTGTGTAAAAGATATTCATATTGCTCTGTTAAAACCTATTTGGCATAGTTTATTGTTAATTCTCAAGCAATTTGTGACATGCGAGGGTCGATACAGACTAGTCTTTCTCTAACATGTCCGTCTGCTCATGAATTTCATAGTTTTAGATTTAGACATCCCCTTTTACTTATTAATGAGTCTCTATAAGATGTCCAAACGTTACAAATGACAGCATATAAATTCGAGCATGTTCTGGTTAAAATCTTGTTGATGTATCACCTGTCGACCATAGGTGATAGTTGGGAGAATTTTTTGATGAGGAATGGAAATGCCCAGAATGACACTACAAAAAACCATAACTTAGACAAGAGAGTGGTTTAAGACCAATTCGGTAATTCAATTAATGAACCAGAGTTTACTGATATAAATCTTGTAGACACATGATCATCCTGTAAGTTTTCACCTGCAAGATTTCCAGAGAAAGAGACTGATGAATTGAAGGGAAATGATCCTTTTATGCCTATGAATGATTCTAACTTGAATGTTAAAATTAATTCATATGTCAAGAAACTTTGTGAAGGAACAAAACAACAGTGCACAAACTTAGGGTTCAAGAACAAGAAGGAAGGTCTCCTAGTCTCTAGGGAACTAAGGAACCAAAAAAAAACTCATCTGACCTCGATCGATCTGATTGAGATCGATGAGGGTTAGGATCTTGATATAGAAGACTTCCTAGCATGAGAAGATCCAGAAATTCAGGGTTCCAAGAAGGAGGTTATCATTCATACCAAACCATATGATTTTGTGTCAAATTTACCACCATGTCTTAAAGGTAAAGAAGGATTCTTAGGTATTAGGTAAGATCTGAAGAAAATAGTAGGTAAGACTGAAGCATCCTTGGTTGATCATGTATACTATGATGGATGTTTCGAGTGGATTGAGCGATACTATACCGACTTTCCTCTCCTATAGGCTAGAATTAAAACTCTCACTGCTCATAATGGTTTGTTGAAGCAACAAATACTTGATTTCAAGGTCCATGCAGACAGGGAGACTAAACGTATCAAAAGGTCTGGAAACATAGTCGTTAAAAATGCGACCAATGTCAATGAAATAATAAACTCTGAACTAATTAATCCCTCTTTAGTCAATTTTTAATGGTAAAATAATTTTATTTTCCTCTCATTTTTATTTCTATTATCTAATTTGAAATTAGATTTGAAGTTTGTTTTCATTTACTAAAATTAAGACTGGCTACAAAATCTTCGATTTTGTAGCCAAGTCTCTTTTAAATAAAAATTAGTTATTAGTAATTGTTTTTCTAATTTATCAAATTGGTCTTGTTTTTCTCAGGAAATGAGATATTCCGTTGTTGATTACTAGGAGGGAATATTTTCAAGTATATGCCTAAGTGATTAGTAGTTTCTTCTTCTAGATGTTTTATAAAAAGTTTGTTTTAATTTTTGAATAAACCAACTCTGTTATGAGTGGTTTTCAACCCATTATTTTCTTAATATTACTTGATTTTGGGAGATTCAACTCTATCCTGTGAGATATGAGTATTTGGATCCCAAGTTACTTTAAATACTATTCACTTTTCTTAGTGAACAGACAACTTTCCTGGATTACGGTATGGACATATAATGTATGGAAGTAATATAGGAGAAAAAATTTCTTTTGGTTTTAATCCTATGTGAATTGTAAAATGTTGGTATTATTTTATTCTCTTGTTGCTTCTATGTTATTAGATGTTATTATTAATGATTTATCTTTAGTCTTGTCATAATATAATATTTCATATCAGTAAATATTTAAATGTTGTCCATGATCTGTTGATCTAGTTTGTGTCTATGATCAAGAAATTATTTAATTATCTTTGAGCTTACTTATGTTATTAAATGATTCATAACATCAATGTCCAGGACTAAGATTTATTTTTTCCTCTGCTATTGATTATCTTGAGATCACAGGATGTTAATTGGTTATTTTTCTGCTATTTTAAATTCACTCCAAATGCATGAAATACTACCTTGAATTTCTTCAGGAAGATTTATATCTGTCCCTATCATAGGTTTCCTCTTAATACAGGATAAACAAGAGCTCATACAATGCAGGAAAGGAACTTAGATTTGTTGATGACTGATGACTTAGAGGTTAGTATATGCATTGTTTCCTTTTATTTCGAGTTGTTTATAAATGAAACGGTGATTGCATTAATTATCTTTGATTGTTTTTGTGTCATTGTTTCAATCGTATTCATTTAATATTTATTTGTTTAATATATTTAAAACAAACCCTAAAATAATTCTTGTTCTTATTTGATTCAGAAACTTTATCAAACAATCATTTTCGCAAGATTTCATGCAAACCTTGTAAATTGTATATAAATTGTTCATAATCATTTGTATATTCACATTCTTAGATAAATATTTGTAATTATTATATCGATTGTTAGAATATTTTCTTTAGTTAGTTTATTTATTTTTGCTATCTGTAGGACCCTAGTTGGCTAACAGAGCCATTAAACCTGTCAGGACAAGCCATACCAAATGTCTTGGGTTAATTAGACAACCCCATAACAGGTTTATCCTTTCAGTTGACAATGTGTCACTTACGCCCATCAACAAATGGTGCTAGAAGGAGGGCTTGATTTTAATTAATGGCAAGTGGAGGTCGCAAGACTCCTCCCCCACACACTTTATCTCATTTTATAATGCGTAGTCACTCAGACAACAACGTTACACTTGAAACAAAAACTACCTTGAACGATAACCTTAAGATCCCCGTTGAACCAATGACACCAGTTCCTCAAGGGGCCAATGTCCAAGAAATTGTTCATCAGTCACTTATAAGAATGCATAGTGCCTTAGCCCATATTAGGTAGGCCACTTAATCAACCCCTTGACTTCTCGAAAATTAGAGAACAACTTCAAGGTACTGGTCCACTCCAAAACCCATTAGGTGGAAATATTATCAATCCTACCGAAACACCTATACTTGGATCTAGAGGATCTAGTATCCCACCTTCCCCACCTGGTTCATCTTCATCCTTCTCGGAAGGAGAATCTTCAGACGAAGGTAGCTCTTCATCGAAGCTATCTCAGCCTTTGACACCACCAAATCCCATGGAAAATCAAAACAATCCTACCAGACCTTGGCTCGATGAAGATGACGTGGATGTACCCGGACCCCAACACCCATTACCAAAACATCTGAAGAAATGGTTTCCTAAATTTGATCAGGATTCGAAACAATTCGCTCAAGATCACATAAAAAAGTTTATGTTATCCATCAGACTCCGAAATGTTGAACACGAGGATGTAGTATGGTGATTATTCCCTTATAATTTTGAGGGAAATGCCTCCACATGGTATTTTTCTTAGAAGCCCAAAACCATTGTCGCGTGGGACAAGTTTGAAACTTGTTTTTTGGAAAAAATTGGAGATGATAAATCTCCTAAAGTCTTGGTTATGGAACTCTCTATTCTAAAAATGAATCCTAAGGAAAAAGTGGAAGACTTTAACCAGATATTTGTTACTTTAAAGAATAAAATCCTTGCAGACTCGATGCCCATGGAAAGTCTAATTGTCGCATATTACGCTAAAGCTTTGCACAATAATATCGTTATATGGGTCAAAAGGTCTAAAACGAACACCTTGTTAGGAGATTTCGAGGAGGCGAGTCAAATTGAAAAGGATATATTAAGATTAAAATACAATCATAGCAGTGAAGTTGAAACAACCTCATCTTCTAAAAAGAAAGTAGAAATTCTTACTAGGCCTCCTCAGCTTAAGAATCAACAAGAAAATTTAGACTTAGAAAGCTTGCAGAAGGATTTCCAAAAATTGTCCAATCATGTCATTGACCTGAAGAGATCATCTGAGGAGGCATCAAAAAGTAAAGGAAGTCTTAAAACTCCCTTCAGAAAACCCTTTCTCCCCAACCAGCCAAACCCGACCACTGAAGGTCTAAATTTTGAAATTTTACAGTATGCTTTACAAACTATCTTTGAAGCACATGATAATTCTGCTTCTTCACCTCCCAATAATTATGAAGATGTAGTTGAGGAAGAAGTACTGGATGAGGAGGAATCAGCGTCCAATATCTTCGGTCACTTTTTGAATAGTATCTTCCAAGCAAATTTTGAAACTGTTCATCCCTACAACACAAGAAGCAAAACACAAAACAAACCCCCTTCTGAAGTCGGTAAAAATGTGTTTCAAAAACAGTGAAAGAAAGATGAAATTAAACAGAGCTTAGAAACCCCATTTTTAGAATATGATTTGATTGAAGATCTAAAAAAACTGAGGATTGTTTTTTTAGTTTTTTTCAAGCTGCTAAAATTTCCCCTTATTTTACAGAAAATGCTTCAAAATATCGTTGAAAACATTAAAAACAACGATCCTAGCAGCAAGAAATCAACAGAAATCGATACAACCAAACAAATCCCAAATAAAACGACATCTAAACTACCAGATAAAAGGGATTTAGCAGGAAAAAGTGTAGCAAATGTAAATAAAACTATTTCAGGGACAACTAAAAATCAGTTGAATTATGTTGTTAACACTCGAAAAAATGTCCCTCCTTTTTTGTTAACCTTTGAAATTTTTAATAGTAATGCACATAATTACACAGTCGATTCTGGTGCACCGTCAAACATGATGCCTCTATCTGTCTATCAAAAAATCAATGTAGAAGTTAAACCTTTTGATCTCAAAATCATTCAGTTGGATCGAACAATGTTAAGGCAATTGGTAAGCTTAAGAATGTTCTGGTTAGATTATCGTCTAATCCTAAGGTTCATCAAATAATTGACATTATTGTTGTTGATGTCCCTAAAGTTTATGGTTTTTTTTTTAAGAAGGGACTGGTCAAAGCAGTTGCATGGTTACTGTGCCACATATTGGTCTCATTTGTGGCTGCCTCAAAATGGACATCCCAACAAAATCAGGATAAACAGAGAATGCTATCGTAAACATACTGTAATTGACCTGAATTATGGAAGTGAACCTTTTATTACATATACTAATTCATTTGAAATGAAGGGAATGAATACCTTCTTTGGTAATTTTATGACCGAAATCTCTCCTATCACTAATCATGCGTAGCAATCTGAAGTTGTAACCTACACTCAGAAATCAGCTTCGTCAAATATACCAAGTACTTATGACGGCACACAAATATGGTCCTTATACTTTGATGGCTCCAAATCCAAAGAAGGATTAGGTGTCGGTTGTGTACTCATCGATCCTACAAGTAATAAGACCTTCATTTCCTATCGTCTAGAGTTCGAATGTACAACTAACACGGTCGAATACGAAGCACTTCTACAAGGACTTAGAAAATCTCTGGATATGGATGTGTGGAATTTGATAGTATTTGGTGATTTGGAAATCATGGTTAGGTAGGTAAGAAATGCCATTGATGCAGACCCCTGACGCTCGAGCCAAGATCCACGCAGGATCATTCTAAATCTCTCCCTAAGTCTGACTGACTCTTTGGTTCCCCCACAGGGAATACCACACACCCAAGATGTATTTCACAACTGACCAACAAATATGATCGGGGATTTTCTTTTCCTCTCGGGATTTCAGATTTCATGATTTCATGAATCCTGTTGTCGAGCCCCTTGCCTCTTCAACCTCCAAAACCCGAAACGTCAACAAGGGTTGATTGCTTCAATGTGTCAAACATAGGCCTCTTGTTGCTACTTATTTTGGATTTTTTGGAACTGGAGTGATCGAACAACACTCGTTCTTGTTCCCTTATGATTTTCTAGTTTCCAAAGTTTCCCCTTTTTGGCAAGATCGAAGGTCTTTCGGGATTTTCCCCGAAACTTGACCACTCCCTTGACTTATGTCGCACGTACCCTTTAAAAAATGCTTAGGATCCACCTTTTGGTTTCTTCCTTATCATGATTTCAGGAGTTGTGTGACCATGCAACTCTACCTATCGACTCCCAAAACCCCGAAACTCGAAGCGTCGAAATCCCAAATTTCCACACCAAAGTCCTGTCGCGTTTCATGACTTCGGTATTTTCACTCCACTGTGTCCCGGCTCCTTGTCATCAGGATTCTCAGTATGCCGAACCCTGAAATACCAAAATGCCGATGTTTCACACCAAAGGCACTTTGCGTTTCACGACTTCAGGATTTTCGATGCTAAGGTCCCGGTTCCTTATCATCAGGATTCTCGATATGCCGAACCCCAAAATACCGAAATGTCAATATTTCACCTCAAAGGGGATCAACAGCTATAAACCTCACTCGATCCGATGGCCTACGTTCCTTCGAGCTTTTGGGCACTGGGAGTTTGAAACTCTCGATCCCAAAACACTTGTCGCCACAATCCCTGAATTCCCGAATGAGAACTCGCGTGAGATCCGACAGTTCTCATTGAATTGGATCCAATGACTCCTACCTCTCCTGAGCTTATGGTGATTGAAAAGGCACTCACCTTAACTCCCTCACTCCTTTGCAAGAATCGATGGCTCTTGAGTCTTTGGCACTTCTCCAAGAAGTGTTCCCGCCGTTCAATCACACCCTTGATAATCCTCTTCATGATTCGGGGAAGAGAGTGACCAAAGGTTTTAGCCTGCACTTTGAACCTACAAACCCCGAAATACCGAAATGATCTTGATGGATAGACGGTCACAATCAACGGTCAATGTTGAATCTTGAAACCAACGAAATGGGTTTGTCCAACCCTTATCCACCCTGCAACTTCTCTGGATCCTACAGTCCTCGCAAGTTCTCCATGGAGAATTTCGACCGTCCGATTCACTCCTCAATGAATCTCTAGCCAAACTGACTTGGCATCCTTCCACTGAACTTTAACATTTGCGCGATGATTTTTCTCCCCATATCCCTTTGATTTTCTTCAAAGGTACTAACCCTCCTGATCTTTCACTTGCAACCTCAAGTCTCGAAAGGACTCCTGCACGCACTCTTTGCGGCAGTCTTTCAAATACTTCTGTATATTTGATTCTTCGACTCTGTGCACTCTCGGCAACAACAGTCCTTCACTCTTCAACCTTAGTTGATAAATTCTAAGACTTCAACTAGCCTATGCACACCTTGCACGACTTATGTGCTTCACCTGCACTTCTGCTGGAATGAGAACAATGGTATCCCTCCTGAGCTTTCTAAGATAAAACTCAGAACCCTTGTTAATGCACACCTTGCAGACGTTTCACTGCACTCCTTGTAGGAACTCTCTCAGGAAGAGAAACAATTGAAACTCATTCTTCTCCTCTCTCAAACTTCATATACTTAACATGAAATCACACATTCAACATAGCATTGAAACAAATGCATAAACAGAGAGAATAAAACATCTGTAAGCATACCATTAGGTAAATGTAAACAGTAAGCATCATAAAACCATGAAAATTGAGTCAAAGATTCATATATTAACTCAAGTGCTCCTGTACATGGGTTCTTCTCTAAAGCTCTCTGCTACAGCTCTAATGGTGATAATGTTATAATGATACAAGGGTGAGGGTGTCTATATCCGTTTTCCCTCCTACTCTCTAAACTGTCTAATCTCTTCATTCAAATCTACCTACTATAGAAATTTCAATACAAATTAAGTATTTCCTGTGATTCTCATGATCTAACAATTACGCCATTGTTAAATACAGAATCGTTTCTACTATTATTCTTGCAGAAAATTAAACCACAATCACAAAGTGAAATATCAAGAACACACAACACAGAAGTTTTATCGGGAAAGCGTAAAGATAAAAACCCCACTATAATATATTATGTATATCTTGAATCATGAAACAATCTCATACAAAAATCTAATCCAAGAGCTCTCAGTACAATACAATCGTCTCACACTGTCATACACAAATTAGCAAATACATGTGCCAATTTCCATGTCCAAACAGCCTGCCTCCTCTGCACAAACTCTGCAATTTGAATTCTCACAATGATCATTAACAAATTACCTAGTTTGCACATGATCATAAGCATATCCACTGCATGTGTGATCAAATCACAACTGATAGCCAAACTGTCCCTTTCA
>JASDQU010509976.1:78941-103453 GCA_032191745.1 Picea mariana | reverse complement strand
TATAACAATGACCAAGAAAGAAATTTTGATACCTGGGAGTAAGTGACCTTCTTTGTGATGTAGTCCATCTGGGTTCATGATCTACTCTTCTGTAGTTTCCTTAATACTGATTGAAACTTCTTTGATTCCTGAAGGTAGGAGGTCTTCTTGGAAATTCATCTCTTTTGTAATCATTCCTTCTTTCTGGTATCCTGGTCCACTTCTCATCAACTGTCTATGTAGCTCTTTCTTCAACCTTCTTGTTGGTATTTGAATTTTTTTTGTATGAAGTTTCACCCATGCATCCAAGATGTGTTAATTCTTTTGGCACTTGAGATTTTCTTAAGCTCTTCCTCAATGAGACAACTTCTTGTTCAAGTTTCTCACAATCTTCTTCTTTCTTTATCATTTGGAACTTCTTTACTTCTGCAATTCTTCTTGCTTCTTTGAGTAGATTTTTCAAGGAAATGGTTTCTTCTCTTAGTTTGTGAAAGTCTTCTAATTGTTTCTTTAAGCTTACAATTGTCTTTCACAACTAACCAATTCACTTCTTAGTTTTCTTTGCGTGTCTTTGAGATTTCTATTTTCAATCTCAACATGCTTCAATTTTTTAAGATTCTCATCTTCTTGTTGAATAATTTTTTCTTTATGATTTTCTTCTTCTTCATTGGAATTTTCTTCTTCAGTGTCATTTCTTTCAATCCTTGGATGAGGACATTCAAATTCAACATGACCTACTTCTTCACAATTAGAGAAAAAGAACTAACCTCTATTTTCTTCTTTGAAATCTAAGATGTTGTAATCTTCTTCAACTTCTTCTTCTTATTCTGCTTCTTCCCTTGTATAAAGTTCTTGTAGCTTGTCCCGAAGATCTTTTGTTGATGCACATGATTCCACTTTGGATTGCACAACATGCCCCATGCTCAATATTTAACATCCTATTTTGAAACTCGTACACAAGAAACTACAATCCCTACCCTTTACAATGGAAGTGGTCCCACTTCATTTGGATTTTGTATGAAGAAGTTATGACCATTTTACCCAGAACACCTGTTTATTGACTAGCTTTAGGATTGGTCACAAACCCTATCTTTCACGGAGTGTATCTCCATAATTATAGCGAATCAAGAGCTGAACTTTTTACCAAAGGTACCTTGATATGTCTTCTTAATACCATACCGATTTCACCATCTGAATCGTTCTAGAAAAAGTGTTATAGAAAAAATGGTAAGATGACCTGAAAATAACATACCTTAGAACACATCACCAAAAGACTTCCTCCTCCCTTGAAATGCGGCCTTCTTTTACTTCTTATTCCCTTTGAAATTTGACTTGTATCAAACGAATGTATAATGATGTTTATTTATACCATTTATGTCACTTCCTTTTAACATTAGGGCCGACATGACACTTTCTTATTTTGTAATTCTTTTATTTAATTATCTTTAGGGCCTACATGTACAATTGACTTTGTCATCTTCAAAAATTCAATTCTCCTCAACCATGAGGATCCACGTGACATGCCACATACCACCGGAAAAAATATGATGTATTCTATCCATCCATGGGTGTTGTATCTACATGTGCCTTTTCCTTCATGTCCAAATACCTTCATCAATATTGCAGTCCAAAACCCATGACTAAGGTTGACATCAATGACAACAACCAATCTTCCAACAGATATATAGGTATTGGCAGATTCTATTGACGATTTTTCCTGAGTGTGTAGGACACATGAAATATTTTGGATGCAGATGGCATCAATGGACTTCCTTAGACTCTAGATTAGGTCAGGGAGTGGATTGTATTTTGTTTGAGTATTTCATTTTACACACATATGAAATATGATTAATTGTAGTATGAGATATGTATATGGATCATTGATAGTGTTTTTTCCAATGATGTAGGATGATGACGCTTGCTAATCCGACTCACATAAGAAGTAAAGGGGCCATGCACAGAAACCAAATATTGAGGGAGAGGTGTGGCAATGTCCCTGTCACAACCTACTAGCACCCTGTTGTGGCTTGAATCGTAGGTTAACAATTACCTAGTTCGATATGTCCATGATTTCGCGAGGGGGACTGAGACAGTCTCTCATGAATATTTGTAAGGAACGCACAATAAGGCAGAGTCCCTATTCCTTATAAGCCCTTAGGCTCTTACAAGTTCGATCAAGTGGAGTGTTGACTCCAAGGGTCGGAAATCTTCCAAAACTAGTCGAAAAGTTGAGTGGAACCCTTGAAGAATGAAGGTGCATCTTGAAGGGCACGTCGCGTAATTAAAAAATTGAGTCAATAAATCTAGGTGGCCTAGAAAACATTAAATAGATTAGACCCTCTCAGATTAAATTATTTATTTAAACAGTGAATTTATTAATTATAAAACCCAATAAAAGTCTAAACTAGACTCTAAGACTAAGCCTAAGTCTAAGTTAGTTAGGGGACTAAATTAAATATTAAATAAATTTAAATGATAGAGATAAATCAAATTAAGGAAAAATGTGAATAAAAATCTAAAAGATTTGAAAAAATGCACATGTGTGCATGAAATTAATAAATTGAATTTTTAATTTAGAAGAAATAATAATAGGAGAGAATGGGAGTACACATGGAAAATAATCTTGAGTCAACCTACCACTATTCTAACTAGAAGAAGACTCCTAATCCATCTCTAACTAAGAACTAGTTGGGAGACACACATTAAATGAGAATCTGGGTAATAAAGGTATATAACTAAGAGCAAAAATAGGAACACTTAGAGAGTGTGAGGGAATTTGACTTTTTAAATAAAATAAAGTGTGTAATTACTTGTGAAACTTGGTGAGAGTATGACAAGTGTGTGGGTGAATAGTCCTAATTTATTTAATTAAAAAGTTAATTAAATTGTTCATGTGGACAAGCGTCAAGGAGGAAAATTCTATAAAACAAATGGTATAGAAGAGGAAGGGGGTTCTCTTGTTTTTATAAGGGTATGATGCCAAAAAACATTTAGTTGTGTTTCACTTGTGGGATTTGGGATACCAAGCTTGAAGGAGTGGAAACTCTTCGTTGCGAGGAAAGCTTGGATCTATTACATTTTGGTTATTGTGTGTGACCCCTTTGCATCTCGGGAGGCTAAGGGGGAAGAAGACTACCCCTAGCGTTGGATGGGAGGTACCAGTGAAGTCTCTGTGATTGGCAAGAAGAAGGAAAAAGGGAGCAGCGCAAGGCATTGATGACATCAGCAAAATCCCCATCATCATTAATTTCGATATTTTAATTTATGAATTTTCACATAGCTTGAGTAAAAATTTGTATATCAGTATTTTTAAATCGTTGTCAATTTGAGGTAAATATTGGTTTAATTACTGCAGAAATTAATTATAATTTCTGGAGATTTATTTTTTTTAGTGCTGCTAATTGAGTTGCAACCAATGTATTCAATTGAAATTCCAACCCAAAGTTCGCCCCTTTTGTTTACTACAATGAAGAATATGTAAAGTTTAGAATCTATGTAAATGTGTTTAAGTTAATTACTTACATGAAGCATGATTTATCTTCGTCGCCGTCATCGGTTTCTTTCAAAAATTATAAGTTGTTGTATGTTAAACTTCCATTCAAAATTGTCGATATTCTTATGGTCATTGCATATCTATTGACATTGGAATTCAACTTGTTAGATTCGTTGAAAAATATATATCATGTAGTGATTGACATTGTAATAATTGTTGTATTTTGGTAAGATAGTATGCAATAGAATCTATGCATTAAATCTTAGTGGAGTGTTGACTCCAAGGGTCGGAAATCTTCCAAAACTAGTTGAAAAGGTGAGTGGAACCCTTGAAGAACGAAGGTGCATCTTGAAGGGCACGTCGCATAATTAAAAAATTGAGTCAATAAATCTAGGTGGCCTAGATAATATTAAATAGATTAGACCCTGTCAGATTAAGTTATTTATTTAAATAGTGAATTTATTAATTATAAAACCCAATAAAAGTCTAAACTAGACTCTAAGACTAAGCCTAAGTCTAAGTTAGTTAGGGGACTAAATTAAATATTAAATAAATTTAAAGGATAGAGATAAATCAAATTAAGGAAAAATGTGAATAAAAATCTAAAAAAATTGAAAAAATGCAAGTGTGCATGAAATTAATAAATTGAATTTTTAATTTAGAAGAAATAATAATAGGAGAGAATGGGAGTACACATGGAAAATAATCTCGAGTCAACCTACCACTATTCTAACTAGAAGAAGACTCCTAATCCATCTCTAACTAAGAACTAGTTGGGAGACACACATTAAATGAGAATCTCGGTAATAAAGGTATATAACTAAGAGCAAAAATAGGAACACTTAGAGAGTGTGAGGGAATTTGACTTTTTAAATAAAATAAAATGTGTAATTACTTATGAAACTTGGTGAGAGTATGACAAGTGTGTGGGTGAATAATCCTAATTTATTTAATTAAAAAGTTAATTAAATTGTTCATGTGGACAAGCATCAAGGAGGAAAATTCTATAAAACAAATGGTGTAGAAGAGGAAGGGGGCTCTCTTGTTTTTGTAAGGCTATGATGCCAAAATTTGTTTAAGTGTGTTTTACTTGTGATATTTGGGATACCAAGCTTGAAGAAGGAGTGGAAGCTCTTCCTTGCGAGGAAAGCTTGGATCTATTGCATTTTGGTTATTGTGTGTGACCCCTTTGCGACTTGGGGGGGTTAAGGGGAAAGAAGAGTACCCCTAGCGTTGGATGGGAGGTACCAGTGAAGTCTCTATGATTGGCAAGAGGAAGGAAAAATGGAGCACAAGACGACATCAACAAAATCCCCATCATCATTAATTTCGATATTTTAATTTATGAATTTTCACATAGATTGAGTAAAAAATTGTATATCAGTATAAATCGTTGTCAATTTGAGGTAAATGTTGGTTTAATTACTGCAGAAATTAATTATAATTTCTGGAGATTGATTTTTTTTAAGTGCTGCTAATTGAGTTGCAATCAATGTATTCAATTGAAATTCGAACCGAAAGTTCGCCCCTTTTGTTTACTGCAATGAAGAATATATAAAGTTTAGAATCTATGTAAATGTGTTTAATTTAATTACTTACATGAAGCATGATTTATCTTCGTCGTCGTCATCTGTTTCTTTCAAAAATTAGAAGTTGTATGTTAAAATTCCATTCAAAATTGTCGATATTCTTATGGTCATTGCATATCTATTGACATTGGAATTCAACTTGTTAGATTCGTTGAAAAATATATATCACGTAGTGATTGACATTCTAATAATTGTTGTATTTTGGTAAGATAGTATGCAATAGAATCTATATATTAAATCTTAGTGGCGATGATCCTATTCTCGATGTTATCCGTCTCGATGTTATCCGTCTTAGTTCATTTATAGTTAATTGGAAACTATGGTAAAGAAATGATACTTTCACATGATCACCATAGGAATTCATGGCCATTCCGGATGTTAGCACGTCTGTAGGTAGCTGTAAATTGGGTAACAACTCCGTTGGCTGTGTGTTTGATTATTGTTGCTCTTGATAAATTTTGGGTTTTGCGAAAAATCCAAATTTACCCAAATTCAAAATTACCTTTCGAGGATCGCGTAGAACTAATTTACTTGGATCTTGATTATCGATTGGTTAAGTCTTACCTATTGATTTTCAATTTCTTAAATTCTAATATTGTAACTTAAATTACCGAATCTTGAATGAGAATCTCTTAAGATTGTGTTTCAATGAACTTTCCTTCATGCGTTTAAATCTGGGAGTCGCCACAATCTTGGTAAAGCCCTACGTTGTTTAATTGGTCGTTTTCTTGTAGAATTGAACTGATTCTAACCCTAATCGCCCTTCAATCGCAACCCTCCATTAAAATTTATTCACTGTTAATTCCATGCAAATTCCTACTTTCAGGTTCGACTCAGATTGCGATGAAAAAATTCAGTTTGGATCAAAATCTAGTTGTTGTCAAGGGTTGAAGTGCTAGCCTTAGCATTGTTGTCTTAGTTATCGCATAGAAGTTTGAATTATCACTTTTGCAGAGCTAACTTCAAGACCCATGGTGGGCGCATTGATATCTGTAGCAACCAAACCTTCTATTGCATAGTGTCCTCATTTCCGAGTATAGTTTCTGCCACCTTCAGATCTGCGTTGCTGGGAAGAAACCGCTTCCAAACACATAACCGATTTGTCGTTAATCGTTGAACTTGCTGTAATTACCTCCCACTCCAGATTGTTCTTTAGATGTGGTAAGGTCCCTGTACGCGATGCTTTTTCCATAGACGATTGTGAGTTCAAAGATTCTGATCATCCAAATCTCTGAATTTTCGTTGGCTATGTTTATAGTTTTTGTTTTGCAAATTTATGTATGATGTCGATTGCGGAATTTTATTTTACTGAATACAGTTGCAAATGTAGAATTTAATTGTAACTACGCAAATACATTGTTATAACAATGAAATTTTTATTGAAGCAATGCTCTTTTAGTTAATCGTGGTTGAACTGGATTGGGGTAGCATACGCAACTTAGGATACCAGTTTAAACCTATCTCCTAGTTTGGGTAGATGATTTCAGTATAGTTGAACTCTAGAGAGCATTTTGGATTCCACGATACTCCTTAAGAACTAATTTACCTCTCTAATGAAACTTAAAGTGAGATTTATTTTGATTAATTTGTGTAGTGACCTAAGATTTGGAGTCTAAGACTTCGACGACCTTAACTTGTGTTATGACATAAATGCTTATTAAAGGATAATTTGCATTGTAGAAACAATAAAGGTTATTTCCTCAATCCAAGAGAGAGTTCAAGAAGTCATCTTAGATATGAAAGATTAATTGTTTTATTTTGAAATTCATAAATGATCTTTTTCCCAGTTGAGAATCGATGTTGATATATGCTAGAATTACGAATTCTTCTTGACTTGAAATTTATTAATTTCAATAGGATCCTTAAGTGTATAACATTAAAAGTGTAATACTTTCTATCTAGTGGATTTATGTTGGATGTAGTGCATGCATACTATGTGGAAGATATTGTTATTCTTTATGATTAGCGTTATGAATGTTATTGCTTAGAACACAAAAATTTGATTAATGGTTGTTAATTTATATAAGAATTATTATGTGATACAAATATTATGAAAGGGTATGTTGTTCATTCACTAACTTTTAGAGTATGATTGAGGTTAAGAGAATTAGGTATCTCCTTGTTCTTCAAAACAGTCGCCAGTCTTGAGACTTTAAGTGGTCAAAATCAATCGGATGAATCCTGGGCTTGAGAGTTGATTACATGTCTTGGAGTTCCTAACCTTGCAGGATAGGTTGGGTGGGTAGTTTCCTTATATTATCTTTATGTGATGTGGTTGTTTGGTTAATAGTGATGATGCATTCAGATTGATTGTGTGATTACTAATGTATGTTGTGAAGCATATCACTTGTTTTAACGGTTGTCATAATTTTATTGTTTTTATCTCTTTTGTACTCACTTTTTTGTTTTCGTAACTTAGGGGCTGTTACATCTGTGCATCTCATCAAATACTATTTCATGTTTTCAGTGTTGTCTACAGGTGAAACCATGACAAAGAAATCTCCTACAAATAATTCTATATGTTCCAACAAGCAATTCGTGTTATATTAGCACTCATGCACATGCCATTAAACTCATATGCTATATATAAATTATATATATCCAACTTACAAGTACATCTACAAGTTGTTTAAATATTTAAAAAATAT
The DNA here is from genome assembly GCA_032191745.1 of Picea mariana. NCBI lineage: Eukaryota > Viridiplantae > Streptophyta > Pinopsida > Pinales > Pinaceae > Picea > Picea mariana. The sequence goes on along the minus strand of JASDQU010509976.1, from coordinate 95,744 downwards.
ATTTTCAAACAATTGAAACATAAAAATTACCTTCTCTAACAAGATCAAAAACTCTATCGCCATCAACTAACACTATAGTTTCATTTGATTCCATCTCCTCTAAGATTGCAAGTGGAATTTTCCCTTTTATATTAAGTTCAGTATGTCTCCAAGCTTTAACATATTCCACATTTTAGTTTTTGTAAATATCTATGGATCCTGTGTCCTCTATGCAAATTGAACAAAAACAAGATTCATTTCTTCTATCAAAATGAAAACACATTTTGATAGTATTTTGTTTTAACTGAATGCACTTTTCATGTTCCATGTATTGTATAGGTTTCACATGGGATTGATCTATTTAATTCTTGGTTTCCAACATACCAGAAAAACCTACACAAGGCAAGAACTTGTTAACTTGAAATCTATCAAGAAAATGATTGAAGATCATATAAATTTGTGCATGTAAATAATCATATCTTGTGTACATGTGTAACAAGTATATATACACACACCTGTACGCATCCCTTGACGAATTATTTTCATGGATTAGCACCAGTTTGCACCATTCAACAACTTGATCAGGGGATTCAAATTGATTCGCATGAGGCTTCATTTAATAGCTTCGAAGTGTTTGTTTTACACATGCCCTTGCATCGTCGTGCTCTCATTTTCCATGACCAATCTCAAAAAAATTCCAACAATGTGTAATGTTTGATTTATTATGAAGATGACACAACCAATAGAATGACCGTGAAGATTTTAACTGACCCACACATCCATATGACCATATCCAATGTCGATCGAATCCAATCCCATGTTCTTTCAATGAATCATAAAATTTATCAAAACAATGTTGTACATAATGTGTATTGTGTGCTCGATCATCACTTATAGAAAAGTGATATTCTTTAATAACATGTTGATTGTCATTGGTTCTTTCTATGTTATCAATACTTCATTGAGCATGTCTATATAGAACGTGGACAAACATAGTGATTTGATCAAAATGATAATATTCACTTTGTATTTCTTTTTGTGCAACGAATGTCTAATTTTCTGCAAAATCAACTACAGAATTTTTTTTCCTTGGTGGAAACACTTCACAAGATTGTTTGAATTGTAGGTATTGCCATCGATCTCTATGTGAATGATTGGTTTATTTATAATTTTTTTCCTAAAACTTCTTCAAAAAATCTATCACACAGATTTTATCTACTTTCAAATCAATCCTTTTGGAAATAACATTTGAAGAATGTGTAGGCGTGTTGTTGATATATTCATATCTCTTCCAATTGACTGTTATATTCGAAAATGATTGACCATTCATATCAATAGGATACTTTGAGTGAAACAAACTTATATTTCCACAACGATCACATTTCTTTCCCCCAACACATTTGTTTTGGTAAAATAATTTATCACCTTCTCTTTCACATAGAATTTCGGATATAAAAGCAAGGAATGTGGAAGGAGGAGGTGAACTTGGCCATAAAGTTTTACCAAAATCAAGAAACGTGTCGTAATATAACTCAAATTCCACATAATAACAACAACAACAAGTGTCACAAACAATGATGGGTCTAACTAACCATGGTTTTTGTTGCACAAATGTATTGATGGAAATTTTAACTTCTTTGTGCTCTTCTTTGAATTTATTGAACAATTCTATTTATGTCATTGGCAATATACATTTTGGATGTTCTTCATATTGTTTTCGTGCTATTCTTCGTCGCAACACATCCCTTCTATGTGGTGAAACATGATATTCTATCAACCAACAATTACGAGCCCATTCTTTAACATTTAATGCAAGTCTATATTTGTAGGGTTGTCTAGAAATAACTGTCCAACAAACAAGTTCATCATTTGCAATCGAAATTTTCTATGTTTGTACCATTTTTTTCTTGAGGTTCCCGTCGCTTTTTCCATGTGTTGTGTCAAACGATATTTTATATTTCTAGATGAAACAATTGTTGTTTGTATCACTCTATGTTCAACACTGACATCTTTTTTTCAAGGTTTTCCAAAATCTTTTAATACACTAGCTATATTGTCAAAGACATTTTGTTTCACCTTTGTATATTATGTCAACTTTTGAATACCCAATAATAATGTAGCTTCTTTTGGCTTTCTTGACTTTATTAGACAGAGTAAAAATTGATCTTGCACTGTTACTGATTCATCTTTGAAAAAGGTATTATACATATTCTTAACAAAATATCTTATATAATGCTTAACTTATTTCTTCCCAAATTTGTCAGTATCAACATTTTCTAATATTTCATCATCCATATTGATAGATTCTATTGCATATTTCAATTTAAAGTTTATATTAAGAAACAAAATCCAAAAATAAATTCAATAAATTATATACAAGTGTTTATAGATTATATTATCTAAATTTATGTACATACCTATAGGTCATTCAACTTCTGCTTCAATTTCAGTTTCAACGACTTCATCGACGTTATGAGGAAAATCTATTTATGTTTTTTGAAAAACATCAAATCCGAATTACAATCAACTATATGCTAAACAATAATTTAAATAAATTAATTCTATACTTTTAATATAGACAATATGTACATGCATACCTGGTTGGACTTCTTCTTGTCGAAAATCTCTATTTACATCATCATCGTTTTTTTCTTCAATATTTTCATGTTCTTGTTTCTTTCTCCAATAATGCTCTTTTCTTTTTTAGTTATAGGGAGCTTCATCTCAAGTGCGATCAAATTTTCTCTTGCACAAACTTTTGTTTCCCATGACTATAGTTATCTGTAAATTATTTTTAAAAATTCAACATTTCAGAATAGTCTCAGAAAAACTTCATTGTCACAAAAATTATTAAAAAATAATATCAAGAATTTTATGTTAAACAAAGTCTTCACCTTGAAAATAATGTTCAAGTAAGTTTTCACCTTGAAAATAATGTTCAAGTAAGTTTTCAACTTGAAATTTTTTTCAACAAAGCCTTCAATATATAAATTGTTATTCCAATAAAAACTTGGACTTCAAAAAGATGAAAAACAAATTGCATTCACAACATCAACCACTTTGTTCAAAACAACGAAAAAGATGATTCAAATTTTTTCTTAGGGGCTCCACATATGCAAAACCATGAAATGAGTGAGTGAATTGTGTTAAATTGGTTCGGTTGAAAGCTTATTTATAAGATTTCACGCAAACTTAAATGAAACGACATGTCCCTTCATTTTTTCTCGGTCGACGAAATTATCTCAGCCACCTTTCGGATGAAAAACTAATGTTCAGCTAAAAAGTGAGGAATCCATTTATTTTCTAAATATTCCGTTAGAAAAATATATTTCGACCGAGAAAAATATTTTTCGGCTGAAAGATTATTTTGGTCGAAAACCTGTGAATGAGATTGTTTGCAGGAACCTGAGAATTCCCTCTATCTTACTTGAACTTTGGAGGTTGTGGACTCCTACAAATAATCATAATTAAGTTTTGAAATTGATTCGAGCATTTGAAAAATTGAATCTACTTTCAATGGATATAATTTTTTTTTTTCGTTTTCATTCTTTTTATCTAATTCTATTTAATTATATAAAAGCATCATTGCATAATATTTTCAGGTGACATTTTGATTCAGTGAAATAGAATATCCATATCTCTAAAAGTACACAGTGGAAAATTTAGAGATATTTATATTCAAAATCCTTAAATTGTTCTCTTCAAAAGAGTATTTTTAGATTTTACTTTTAAGTAAAAATTAAGATATATACAAGGTGGGGGAAAACATGTGTTTAAAATCTGAAAAATTTTCAACTTGGTCAACTTCAAATGTTTTTAGAAATTATAATATTCATCCATTAGATTCAAAACTATAGTCATAAGAAAATAGAGTCTTTGTAGATTGTTGCAGTATATTTCGTTTGTAAAAAACAAAGGTTTAATAATAGATACATTGTTGGGGGGGAAAATAACTCATTATAATTCCTTTCATTTTTAAGGAACATACTCTGAAACAATTTCCAAATTGACATATCAAATCTCAATAAAAATAATTTGAAAAATAGTCAGTAGAAAGCTAACAAAAAATTCTTCAGAAGTTTTGTTTTTACTATAAAGTGAAATTATAAATAAAAAAAAATACTTTTGTATACCAAAGACTATGAAGTATATCACTCATGTTGGCCTACCAAGCCATATTTCATAAGGTGTTTTGTCTTAGTTAGGTCTCAATTATGCTCGATTGAGTATGTGAACTGTTGTGTATATTGCATCTCTCCAAAACTTATCTGGAAATTTGGCTTCATTCAACATGGTTCTTGCAACTTCTTGGACAATTCTATTCTTCCTTTCAACCACTCCATTCTGTTGAGGAGTCTTGGGAAATGAAAATTTTCTTTTGAATCCATGATATTCACAAATATTAACGAACTCTTTAGAGTTGAATTATCCTCTAATGTTTGATCTCAGGCATTTAATTTTTAGATCTGTTTCATTTTCTACAAAGACTTTGTATGCCTTAAATATTTCAAAGGCTCATGATTTATCCTTTAGAAAGTATACCCATGTCATTCTTGTGTAGTCATCAATTACCACCATAAAGTAATGTTCTCCATGCATATTTTTAGTTCTAGTAGGACCACATAGGTCATTGTGAATAAGCTCCAAGGGTCTCGATGAAGAATTCTCTTTTGTCTTGAATCTTACTTTTCTCTGCTTCCCCATTTGACAATGTTTACAAATAGGATTTGAAGCCTTAATAATATTTGGCAGATCCCTTACTTCCTCCTTCTTATTGGATTTTATTAAGTTGTCAAAGGGTATACATCCCAACCTTCTATGCCATAAGAAAATTTCATCTTCTTGACCTAAACAACATTTTTCTTCTCCTTCCATGTCAAGGATGTACACATTGTTGGATGTTCATGGTGCAGCTGCCACTAGCTTCCCTGTATCTTCTCTTATTATCTCACATTTATGAGAATCAAAGGTAAGTATGTGACCTTTATCACATGTTTTACTTACACTTAGGAGATTAGGATTAATATTTTCTACTGAAAGTTCATTTTCTGCTTTGTCCTTGTTATTCCCTAGGCGAACAATGCCTTTTCCAAATATATTGGTTGACACATTATCTCCAAAAGTGACTTTTCCTTTTTATTTATTCATTAACTTGAGAAATTTTCTTTGATATCTAGTCATGTGTTTAGAACAACCACTATATATATACCACTTACATCCTTTGATTTTGGCATACAGGGCTACTTTACACTCTATTTTCTCTACTTGTTTTTTCTTCCATACTTCTTGATTGATGGGAATATTCATCTCTTTGACATACTTTGACAATCTACATTCACTGGCTTCATGTCCATAGTTATTACATTTGAGGCATTCCATATTGTAATCTTGTAATGGAGAGAACGAATTATAGTTTCTTTTATCTGTATTGAACTTTTGACTTCTTTTGACTTTTTTTGGATTGTGCCTTCTATAGGATTTACAATGTACTTCTTTGTGTCCAAAATTATTTCAAGAATAAAAATATCCAAGGAACATATACTGATATTTTTTAGAGGGATTTATTTTGGTGATTGTATTCTTCTTGTCATCTTTTTCATTAGTAGGGGGTGTTGATTTCTGTTTATTTGGGACGGTCTCCAATGGCATCATCATTTCCTTATTATCTTATTTTCTTAAGGGTATTTTAAGAGAATCTACATAATTGATTGGTCCTTTGACAGATTGTTGTGTGTAGAAGTTGAGTCTTGGGTGTATGCCAAACTAGTCTTGTTGTTTGTTGACCTATGTCTACCAAGCATTTCATCCAATATCTTTGAACTATTTTCAAATTTTGATCCCTTCTTTTCTTTCTCAAGTTCACCTTTTAGCAACTCAATCTTAGATTATAGATTCTCACATACTTGTTCTCTATCATTGAGTTGTTTTAAAATGAATTCTTCAATTCTTTTATCTTCTAGGAGTTGGGACTTCAGATCACTGATGATCTGTTCTAATTCTTTGTTCGTTCTTGATTCATCTATTTCTCTTGATTGATGTGATTCTTGAAACTCTTGAAGTTGTGCCCTCAATAGCTTGTTCTTATTTTTATACTTTCTTAGTTCCTCTAGAGAACTAATCAATTCTTGTTCTAGGTCTACTTATCCTTAAAATTCATATTTTCCTTCATCATCTACATCATTATTTTGACTGTTCATTCCCATATATAGAAGTTTTGAATCTTTATATTCACTTTCTTCAGAAGAGATGTTGTCCTCTTTTTTGTAGAGATTCTTCTTTTGTTTGTAGATTTTCTTTTTGTTCGTTGTCTTACCCTTCTTATTCTCTTTATGATTCTAAATTTATTCATCATCACTATCGTCCTGCTTGGGATATGGACATTTGTTAGCAAAGCATCCAACTTTTCCATAGTTGAAGCATATCAGAGGAAAAATCCCCTTGTATTTACCAGTCCCTTTCTTGAGTTTCTTCATAAAGTTAAATACTTATTCATCAGATATCTCTGATAAATATTCATTAGGTACCTACTCCTTCTTATACTTTGATTTTGATGCCTTGAAGGATGTTTCTCCTTTTGTTTGATTTTCTTGTCTCGTTCTCATCTCATATGTTGCGATGATCCCATGTAGTTCATCCATTGTGAGCTTATCAAGATATGGTATGTCTTCAAGGGTAGAAATTTTGGCATCATACCTCATACTTAATGATCTCATGATATTTTGTAAAATTGTATTGTATTTGAGTTCTTATCCTAATGCTCTGATTGAATTGACAATTTCATCAACTATTTGAAGATATTCAACTATGTTTTCTTCCTCCTTCATTTTAAAATTTTCAAACTGAGTTTTATAGGTTTGCAGTTTGGCTCCCTTGACTTTGTTTTCTCCTTCATATGTGATCTTCAGTTTGTCCTAGGTCTCTTTTCATGACTTACAGTGCATTATCTTTACAAATATAGGATTGGTTAATCCTCCTAGAATATCATTGACTTCTCTTGAATTGTCATTGCATAACTTATTTGCAGAAGTATCAGTAGGTGGGGTATATGGTGTAATATAACCACCTTCAACATATTTCCAAACATCATATCCAAGGCCCATGAGATAAATTTGCATTCTCACACTCCAAAATGCATAATCATTCCCTTGGAATGAAGGTTCTTTGTTGGGAGACATTCGCTCTTGTTGGTGCATTGCTTCATAATTTACCTTCCAATTGTTAGACTATGCAGAGGGCACTTGCTATGATACCAATTGTTGGAAACTTTGTCAATACTTTGTGAATCAGTATTGGTTAATTATTTAAACTTTTAATAATTTTAACTTATTAACAACAATTGATCAACGACAGTAAACTTGAATATAAAATCAATACAATTATAGAAGTTACAATAATTATTGGGAGACACCAATCTTCTTGTTCAGGGATTCAACCCTAGGAAACATCAACTCACTTGTTTTAGGGCACCAACCCTAGGAAGCACCAACTCCCTTATTTAGGGCACCAACCCTAGGAAGCACCAACTCCCTTGTTTTAGGGAACCAACTCTAGGCAACCCCAAATCCCTTGTTTAGGGCACCAACCCTAAGAAGAATAAACTTCCTATATTCAAACTTTAATCAGTAAAGGAGATTAGTCCTTCCTTGTTCCACCCTTCTACCCTCACTTCATAAGTATCCACGACTTTGTTCCTTGGACTTTATACTTGTTTATGATCTTATGATGTAGACCACATAGACACCTTCCTTTCACCTTGTTTTTCTTCTTATACACATTCCAAAAGGTATAAGGTTGAACCATTGTGTATTTTAGTAATGAAATATTGCATCCATTCATTTAATTAACACAAATGGTGATATCATTAATGGATTTTCATACACAAAATTAGACATTGATTTCGTACAAAGATTATGGAGTCCTAGAAACAAATTTTACAATTCCACGACATGGGTTTTGTGCAGAACATGCTCAATTAGTCGACTGTAGGAAACTCCCCCCAAAAAATTTGCGATGTGGCCGATACATATGGTTCTTTGAAAGAAACTTGCCCAGATTTTCCTTTTTTCATTAGATGCCAGTTCAACTTCAGTACATTTTACCTTTTCATGAATGTCTAAATCAACCTCCACATATCTCCTTTGTTGGTGACTATTTAAACTCAACTTTTAAACATTTTACTTGATGGTGGATATTAACATCAGTTCCCTCTAAGTTGGTAGTCGCTAAAGATTTGACTTGGTCTTCACCCTTTTTCCTATTTGCTTCCTCTTTCGATCGACAAACATCTTTTTGGTTGACTCAACTAGGAGAAATTTTGACCTGAGTATTTTGATTCTGGTCCACCCAATTTGCTTCAGCCTTGACCTGACTCATATTTCCCAATTTAAGTTTTCTTCGACTTCGATGTTTAGGTTACTTATTTCTTGGACCGACTCGACTTAGAAGAAAACCGACTTATGTAATTTGACTTTGGTTGTGCTGACTTGCTTTGGTTTCGACTTAAAATTCGGCTTTGATATTTGACTTCTTCTACTTATCCGACTTTGACCTTCAACTTCTTCTACTTATTTGACCTTGACTTTTGACCTCTTCGATTTCGACCCCCGATTTCTTTGAATTTGACTTTCGAATTTTTCAACTTATTCACCTTCAACTTCTTGTTGAGATGTTTATAACAAACTTCTTGATATCTACCACATTTTATTGAAACACTCGACTTTGATCCTTTCTCCTTTGATTTAGATAGTCGTCTTGACCCACTTCATTCTTGTGTAGTCATCAATCACCAACATAAAGTAATTTTATCCATGTATAATTTTAGTTCTAGTAGGACCACATAAGTCAGTGTGAATAAGATCCAAGGTTCTTGATGAAGAATGCTCTTTTGTCTTGAACCTGAATTTTGTCTACTTCCCTATTTGACAATTTTTACAAATAGGATTTGAAGGATTTATAATCTTTGGAATATCCCTTACTGCCTCCTTCTTATTGGATTTGATTAAGTTTTCAAAGCTTATATGTCCCAACCTTCTATTCCATAACCAACTTTCATCTTCTTGACCTAGAAAACATTTTTCTTCTCCTTCCATGTCAAGGATGTACACATCGCTGAATGTTCTTGGTGCAACTGTCACTAGCTTCCCAATATCTTCTCTTCTTATCTCACATTTCTGAGAATCAAAGGTAAGTGTGTGACCTTTATCACATGTTTCAATTACACTTAGGAGATTAGGATTAATATTTTCTACTAAAAGTACATTTTCTGCTTTGGCCTTGTTATTCCCTAGGTTAATAGTGCCTTTTCCAAGTATCTTGGCTGACACATTATCTCTAAAGGTGAATTTTAATTTTTATTTCTTCATTAACCTGAGAAATTTTATTTGATCTCCAGTCATGTCTTTAGAACAACCACTGTCTATATAACACTGACATCCTTTTTTTTTGGAATACAGGGCTACTTTACACTCTATTTTCTCTACTTTCTTTTTCTTCCATGCTTTTTGATTGTTGGGAATATTTATCTCTTTGACATACTTTGACAATCTACATTCACTGGCTTCATGTCCATAGTTATTACATTTGAGACATTCCATATTGTAATCTTGTAATGGAGAGAACAAATTATGGTTTCTTTTATCTATATTGAACTTCTGACTTCTTTGGACATTTTTTGGATTGTGCCTTCTATAGGATTTACAATGTACTACTTTGTGTCCAAAATTATTTCAAGAATAACAATATCCAAGGAAGATATACTGATATCTATTAGAGGGATTTATTTTGGTGATTATATTCTTCTTGTCATCTTTTTCTTTAGTAGCGGGAGTTGATTTATGTTTATTTGGGATGGTCTCCAATGACATCATCATTGCCTTATTATCTTCTCTTCTTAAGGGGATTCTAAGAGCATCTGCATAATTGATTGGTCCTTTGACAGATCTTTATGATGTAGAATTTGAGTCTTGGGTGTATCCCAAATCAGTCTTGTTGTTTTTTGACCTATGTCAACTAATAATTTCATCCAATATCTTTGAACTATTTTCAAATTTTGATCTCTTCCTTTCTTTCTCAAGTTCACCTTTTAGTAGGTCAATCTCAACTTCTAGCTTCTCACATACTTGTTCTCTATCATTGAGTTGTTTTAAAATGACTTCTTCAATTCTTTTAGCTTCTAGGATTTAGCACTTCAAATCACTAATGATCTGTTATGATTCTTTGATGGTTCTTGATTCATCTATTTCTCTTGATTGATGTGATTCTTTAAACTTTTGAAGTTGTGCCCTCGATGGATTGTTCTTCTTTTTATACTTTCTTAGTTCTTCTAGAGAACTAATTAGTTCTGCTTCTAGGTCTACTTCTCATTCAAATTCAGAGTTTTATTTATCATCTACATCATTATTTTGAGTGTTCATTCCCATAAATAAAAGTTTTGAATCTTTATCTTCACTTTTTTCAGAAGAGTTGTTGTCCTCTTTGGTTTAGAGATTCTTCTTATGTTTGTAGTTTTTCAATTTTTTTTTGTATTACCCTTCTTATGTTCTTTATGATTCTGAATTCCTTCATCATCATTATTCTCCTAATTGAGATATGGACATTTGTTCGCAAAGTGTCCAACTTTTCCACAGATAAAGCATATCAGAGGAAACTTCCCCTTGTATTTACCAATCCCTTTCTTGAGTTTCTTCATAAAGTTAGATACTTCTTCATCAAATATCCCTGATAAATCTTCATTAGGTACCTGCTCCTGCTTCTTCCTTGATTTTGATGCCTTGAAGGTTGTTTCTCCTTTTGTTGGTTTTTCTTGTCACGTTTTCATCTCATATGTTGTGAGGATCCCATGCAGTTCATCCACTGTGAGCTTATGAAGATATGGTTTTCCTTCAAGGGTAGAAATTTTGGCATCATACCTCATAATTAAGGATCTCAATATATTTTTAACAATTGGTTTGTATTTGAGTTCTTCTCCTAATGCTCTGATTGAATTGACAATTTCATCAACTCTTTGAAGATATTCAACTATGTTTTATTCCTCCTTCATTTTCAAATTTTGAAACTGATTTCTATAGGTTTGTAGTTTGGCTTCCTTGACTTTGTTGTGTCCTTCATATGTGACCCTCAGTTTGTCCCAAATATCTTTTGTTCACTTATAATGAATTACCTTTACAAATACAGGATTGGTTAATCCTCCTAGAATATCATTGACTGCTCTTGAATTTTCATTGCATAACTTCTTTGCAGCAATATCAGTATGTGGGGTAGATGGTGTAGTAAAAACACTTTCAGCAACTTCCCAAACATCACATCCAAGGGCCATGAGATAAATTTTCATTCTCACACTCTAGAATGTGTAATCATTCCCTTTAAACAGAAGTGCTTTGTTGGAAGACATTCCCTCTTGTTGATCCATTGATACAGAATCTACCTTCCAGTTGTTAGACTATGTAGAAGGCACCTTCTTTGGTACCAATTGTTGGAAACTTGGTCAATACTAAGNGGGGGGGGTGAATCAATATTGGTTAATCATTTAAAAATTTAATAATTTTAACTTATTAACAACAATTGATCAACAACAGTAAACTTGAATATAAAATCAATACAATAATACAAGTTACAATAATGATTGGGAGATACCAATCTCCTTGTTTAGTGCTTCAACCCTAGGAAGCACCAACTCCTTTGTTTTAGGGCACCAACCCTAGGAAGCACCAACTCCCTTATTTTAGGGCACCAACCCTAGGAAGCACCAACTCCCTTGTTTTAGGGAACCAACCCTAGGCAACACCATTTCCCTTGTTTAGGGAACCAATCCTAAGAAGCATAAACTTCATGTCTTCAAAATTTAATCAGTAAAGGACATTGGTCCTTCCTTCCTCCACCCTTCCACTCTCACGTCATAAGTATCTTCAACTTTCTTCCTTTGATTATGTACTTGTTTATGATATTATGATGTAGACCACAAAGACACCTTCCTTTCACCTTGTTTTTCTTCTTATATAATTTCCAAACGGTATAAGGTTGAACCATTTTTCATTTTAATAATGAAACATTGCACCCCTTCATTTAATTAACACAAATGGTGATTTCATTAATTTATTTTCATACACAAAATTAGACATTGATTTCGTATGAAGATTCTGGAGTCCTGGAAATGAACTTTACAATTCTACGACATGGGTTTTGTGCAGAACATGCCCAATTAGTCGACTTGGTAAAATTCTCTCCAATACATGTGTGAGGTGGCTGGTACAAATGGTTCTTTGAAAGAAAATTACCCATATTTTCCTTTCATCATCAGATGCCAGATCGACTTCAGTACATTTTACCTTTTCATGAATGTTTAAATCGACCTCCACATATCTCCTTTGTTGGTTACTATTTAAAATCAACTTGTAAACATTTTACTTGATGATGGATATTAAAATACGTTCCCTCTCAGCTGCTCGTCATGAAATATTTGACTTGGCCTTCACCCATTTTCGTATTTGCTTCCTCGTTCGACCGACAAACATCTTTTTGGTTGACTCAACTGGGAGAAATTTCGACTTGAGTATTTCAATTCTAGTTCACCCAACTTGCTTCAGCCTTGACCCAAGTTTTATTTCTGAATTTAAGTTTTCTTCAAATTTGACCTTTAGGTTACTTCTTTCTTGGACCGACTCGACTTAGAAGAAAATCGACTTGTGTAATTCGACTTTGGTCATCCTGATATGCTTTGGTTTTGACTTTGACTTCAGCTTCGATCTTCGACTTCTTCTACTTATCTGACTTTGACCTTCAACTTCTTATACTTATTTGACTTTGACCTTCAACCTCTTCGATTTTGACCCCTGATTTCTTTGACTTCGACTTTCAAGTTTTTCAACTTCTTCAACTTCAAATTCTTGTTGAGATGTTTATAATAGACTTGTTGATATCTACTACATTTTATTGAAACACTAGAATTTGATCCTTTCTCCTTTCATTTAGATAGTCATCTTGACCCATTTAATTGTTTTGACTCAACTTAGGGTTTGACTGGTCAAGACAATTGTTTCCGACTTGAATTAAGGCTTGACTCATCGAGAATTTTCTTGCTGAGAATTTTATACTAGACTTATTGACATATACTTGATTCTTTTTGTATCAATTCCAATACCAAATCCATGTCGAATATTGACCATATTGGTCCTCTTTTTCATCAATGCCAACCCCATAATACTAGGTCCAATATTCTCCCCCTTTGGCATTGATGGAAACAAAGTAAAACTCTCTATTTTTAATTGGGTTTTTACTGCTTCTCCTCCCCCTTTGACAGCATTGACATAAGAGATTTTTCTTTCATCCCCCTGTGGCGATGTGCCCCCTAAGGTGATGTTCCCTCTGTCCATGTGTTTATTTATTCTAATGAAACGTTTGTAGTTTTAATGAGGTATGTGAATTACTCCTAATTTCTGCCTAAGAGTTTCAAAGGTTCTTCTTGGTAGAGGTTTTGTAAAGATGTTTGCTATGGGTAAATTCATGAAGGTGGGTAAAACATTTGTTAGAATCAGGTCTCCAAAATTCCTAGTGACTTTTTTAGGCCGAAATACTAATTCTTTCGACCGAAATACAAGTGTTTTCGACCAAACCTTTAGATGTCAAATCAAATGGTATCATGATGAAGACCTCGATTTTCATGTACCATATTAGTCGGACATATTTTTTTTCATACAGTAACATATTTTTTACTAAAATATGTTTCAGCCGAAAGAATCCAAACAAATGTTTTCATGCATTAACGTTGTTTCAGCCAAAATATTATTTTGGCCGAAAATGGTTTTCGTTAAAAAAAACCTTTCGACTAAAAACAATGTTATATATCCCCCACACATCAGTCATTTGACACTTTTCAAACTACTGAGAATCTATTGGTTGTTGTTGGTTGGTGGTTGTTGCTGGCTGTTGCTGGCAGTGATTGTTGCTACCATTGGTTGTTGTTGGTTGGTGGTTTTTGTTGGTTGTTTCTTGTGGTGGTTGTTGTTGGCGTTGGTTGATGTTGTTTGTGGCTGGAGTTGGTTGTTGTTGTTTTCTGTTGTTGGTTTTTGTTGGTTTCTTCTGCTTCGGGTTCAAGGTAATTCTAAACCCTTTTCTTAAATTAATTTAAATTTTATTTATTTTTATTTTTCATGTTTTAGGAGGTGGACAGGGCCGAATTCAGCCCTGTCAATGTACAGGAACAAGGTTGAATTCGGCTCTATCCCTGTACATGGAATCGCAATGAAAATGACCACACAAGGGATCACTAAGCAAGAAGACGAGCTGAATGTTAGATAAGAAGAAATTTTGGCTTTGTCTTAATTTTTTCAAGATGGCTTGGGAAAGGCTGGGTGCCAAAGGAAAGGCAAGGTGAGTTGGAAAGAGGGGCTTCCACATGAGGAATTGTAACAAAAAGGAGGAACAACACCGAAACACAATGCAAGGTGAGATGGCAACAGGTAAAAACACATGAGGAATCACAACGCAAATGAGGTAGGGTGCCAAAACGCAACACAAGGAAAGTTGGCAAGAGGGGCGTCCACATGAGGAATCACAACAAAAATGAGGCAGGGAACCCAAACATAATGCAAGGTGAGTTAGAAGGAGGGGCGCCCACATGAGGAATCATAATGAAAATGAGGAAGGGAGGCCAAACACAATGCAAGGAGAGTTCACAAGAGGGGCACCCATGTGAGGAATCGTAACAAAAACAAGGCAGGGAACCCAAATACAAGGCAAGGAGAATTGGCAAGAGGGGCACCCACATGAGGAATCATAATGAAAACAAGGCAGGGTGCCCAAACACAAAGCAAGGAGAGTTGGAAAGAGGGGAAACCACATGAGGAATTGTAATGAAACAAGCCAAGTCGCCCAAATGCAATGCAAGGTGAGTTGGAAAGAGGGACACCAACATGAGGAATTGTAATGAAAACAAGGCAGGGCACCCAAACAAAATGCAAGGTGATTTGGCAAGAGAGGCGCACACATGAGGAATTGTAACGAAAATGAAAGAAAAACCACACAAGGGAGCGTTAGGCAAGAAGATGAGCCAACTATCGGATAAGGAGAAAATTTGGATCCAACTTAACTTTTTTAAGACGACCTAGGCAAGGAAAGACGCCCAAAGTCAAGGCAAGGGGAGTTGGAAAGAGGGGCACCCACATGAGGAATCATCACGAAAACAAGAGAAAAACCACACAAGGGAGAGCTAGGGAAGAAGACAAGTCTTGTTCTAGATAAAGATCAAAGTTGGATCTAACTTAAAATTTTTAATATGGCTTGGGAGATTTGGAAAGAGGGGCTCCCAAATGCAAGTCAAGAAGAGTTGGAAAGAGGGGTGCCCACATGAGGAATCATCGCAAAAATGAGATAAAAACAACACAAGGGAAAGTTAGGCAAGAAGACGAGTCACGTGCCAGATAAGGAGAAAAGTTGGCTCCAACTTAACTTTTTTAATATTCCTTGGGAAAAGGCAGGGCACCTAAAGGAACAACAAGGTGAGTTGGCAAGAGGGGCACCGACATGAGAAGTCATCGCAAAAATGGGAGAACAACCACACAAGGGAGAGGTAGGCAAGAAGACGAGTCATGTGCCATATAAGGAGAAATGTTGGCTCCAATTTAACGTTTTTAAGATGACTTGGGAAAGGAAAAGAGAGTTGGAAAGAGGGGTGCCCACATGAGAAATCGTCGCAAAAACGAGAGAACAACCACACAAGGGAGAGTTAGGCATAAGACGAGACGTATGTTGGATAAGGAGAAATGTTGGCTCCAACTTAGCTTTTTTAAGACGGCTTGGGGAAGGTAGGGCACCCACATGCATGGAAAGGTGATTCAGAAAGAGGGGCACTGACATGAGGAGTCATCGCGAAAATGGGAGAACAACAACATAAGGGATAGCCAGGCAAGAAGACGAGTCGTGTGACGAATAAGGAGAAATGTTGGCTCCAACTTAACTTTTTTAAGACGGCTTGGGCAAGGCAAGGTGAGTCGGTGAGAGGGGCACCCACATGAGGAATCGTCAAAAAAATGGGAGAACAACCACACAAGGGAGAGAGAGGAAATAAGATGAGTTGTGTGTCAGATAAGGAGAAAATTTAGCTCCAACTTAAATTTTTTAAGATGACTTGGCCAAGGCAAGGCACAGAAAGGAAATAACACCCCAGGTTTTGAACCCCCATTCTAAATAATGTATTGTCACAATGCTGAGAGGCCTGAGTGCCCAAACAATTATTAAAATGCCAGTGTGCCCAAGACATGTAATGTTTTTATCATTATTAATAATAAATACATGGTTGGCTGCTAGACAGACAATGACTAGAGTTATAGGGGCTATGATTCCATAAGAGAGGGGGCTTGAGGGGTTAAGTATTTATTCCTATATTAATTACCCCCTTTTTTTAAGGGAGAGGATTGGTTACATGAGCTTATTGGGGAAGGCTAGGAGGTTATTGATTCCCCACAAAGTTACTTAAACCTGGCTCTGGTCTGATGGGGGGGTTCAACTGATGGATTGTTCATTGATTTTCCTGTACAATTCATACCATTCTTTCCCTCATGTACTTTCATGCACCCACTTACCCATTCATTGATCCATCCTCATCCACATCTTATCTTGGGAAAGGGAAAGGAGCTGCTGGAGAATTAGCCACATGATAGTTGGTTGTAATGGTCATTGGAGCAATCCAGCCATGACTTGGGGTCTACATGTCTGAGATGCGTTGGCCTATGCCCTGTTTTTCTCACAACTGTGAGTCCTGAGAGTTTAAGCATTGAGATTCTAGACCAACTATGTTGGAGGCCCCAAAATAAAAAGGAGAGGGATTGCCTA
>JASDQU010509976.1:64982-78654 GCA_032191745.1 Picea mariana | reverse complement strand
GTGTATTTTTAATTATCATCTAATTAAATCTTTAGACTATGCATGTGTGTTGACTATTGTTGTGCATGTCGTTAAAGTCTTTTATTTTATGCATCCTTAAATTTTAAAAAGGTATCGGTAAGAGAAAGAAGTCTAAGGGAGAGCTTGAAGGTAGCATACCCCAGCCTGTGGGTGGTTGGGTATGTTACAAATTGGTATCAGAGCTTATGATTGAAACACTGGGTCGGTATGGGTCGGGTCTGTTGGTCAGAGTCTCGTGGTTCTGTTGGTTAGAGTCTCGTGGTTACAGATCAAAATTTGTACGTGGAGTTGAAAATATCAGGAGGAACTACATTGCAAAACCTACGCAGGAGATAGAACATCAGAGACCCATTGTAAGAGGTTCAAAGGGTTGTGACTGTCCCCCTTCGAATTCCAGAGGGATCACCACTGTAGGATCAGGAGAGACCCAGGATTGTTGGATCAGAGGAAAGGTGAACAGGGGTCGTCTGATGAAAAGGAAGCAAGGGTTAAGGTCACAACCGTTGGATCCCATGGGAGAGAGAGATCAACAGCAAGGAGGCATTGTGAGGAACCAAGTTGCATGGTAGATAATTTCCCAAGGTGGTCCTACAATCCAAACTACAGTTTCACCAAGGGGTTATTTTTCAGTGTCAGGAGAATTGTGGGACAAAAAGCAGGTTACTCCAAACCGTCAATGCGTGCCCCCAAAATTTGAAAGGCAGTGAGGGATGTGACATGTTAGGGCTTGAACATCGAAACTCTGTATAACCGAAGTAGACCCTGCCCGTCGATCACCAAGAGGTACATGTTATCAGATCAGTAACTATGGAGAAATCTGTTTGAGAGGTTTTCAGTTGAGATTTGAAATTCCCAAAGCCCGAATATCCGAAGAGCCAAAGTAAATTTTGATCATCCGATCATCTGAAATAGATCTTAGTCACTAGATCATACAGAGTAAATCTCAAGCATCGGATCATCCAAGGTGAATCTAGGTCGTTTGATCCTAAAGAGATGTGGCATAAATATGTGGATTTCGAGTGAAGGCCCAAAGTAAGCCTCAACCGCCTGATTCAAGAGGACACGCGGCAGGATCTTGTGTAGTTCGAGTAGGTTTGAAGCTTGAAATTTATGAAACCTGAAGACCTAAAAGGATCTCAACCATTTATTTGTCGAGAGCCACGCATCACCAGATCTAGGACTTCGGATAAAAGCCAGTGGGGCCAAATAAGTTGTGGAAATTTGAGATTTCCGAAGTCCGAAGACCTGAAGTAAGCCTCAACTGTTAGATTAAGGAGGACACATGGTGGAGATCCGTGGACTCTGGGTGAAGACCCAAAATGAATCTTAGTCATCCGATCTAGGAGGGCACATGGCGACAGATTGGTCAGTTCAGGAATTCAGAGTTCAGGAGAATTAGAAGTGTGCTAGTATGGAAACTCCTGAAGTCCCAAAGCCTGAAGAGCCGAAGTGGTGGGGCATGATGATGTCACCAGGAGGTGATGTGAACCCCAGAATTTCTGAAGTGATGTGGCTTGCAGATGTCACTGGGGATGACGTGGACACATGGGATGTGTGCCACATGTTAGTAAGATTTGAGCATGCATATGATTGAAATCTCAGATAGGACGTGAAACATGTCACCTACCTGATTGGGCCACGTGTCTGCTTCTAGTACTTGTCCACGTGGTGACATATCATGCAATCCGAAGACTGGGCACTCCAGAGGAAAAATATGTGACAGTTTGTGTTGGTTTGAAAACTCCCGAAGGCTCGAGTACATATCGA
This sequence comes from Picea mariana, assembly GCA_032191745.1. NCBI lineage: Eukaryota > Viridiplantae > Streptophyta > Pinopsida > Pinales > Pinaceae > Picea > Picea mariana. The sequence goes on along the minus strand of JASDQU010509976.1, from coordinate 76,866 downwards.
CCGTTGATTTCATAAGACACACGTCAAAGAGTTGAAGCGACTCACAGGCGTTGATCTGCGGGAGGAAACTCGTTGACAGATCATGAAATCTGGGTAAAAGCATTCTGGGAGGAGGAAAGTGAGGAAAGTTGATACTCCCGAAGTGTATCTCGATCCTTGATCATGAAAGAGGACGAGAATCATTGATATGGTCCTAGCTGAAAGTTTCAAAGTCTCGAAGCTTTGGATAAGTGTTTTTCTAGCTAAGCGCAGGGTCATGGATGTGGTCATATGAAGAGTGAGAGCCGAGGGAAGGAGGGATAAGATCCGAATTGGTTTTCTTCAAGACAAAAAAGTGATAAGGAAGGATTTAGCTGTGGTTTCTAGTCGTGGTCACCTGGGAAGGTGGTTTGAAGGAAGCACTTGCACATGATGAAATTCTGTGTCATCCAAGGATAACAAGACATTGTTATTTTTGGAGAATGGGGATATGATCTCCATGAACAAAAAATAAAGAGACTTGTAGCATGGTTTGGCAATTTTTCTTATGATATGCCTAATTCTAACAAAATGGTCGCTTGCACATTTTTTAGGAATTAAGGGGCTTAATCACATCAACTTAGGATGCGTATTGAGGAAATGGAAGAAGGCGAGGGAGCCTTCAGTCATGATAAGGAGGCTGAAGGCTAGAATACCATAGTGGGTAATGCAGAGACAGAGTTCAATGGACACAAGGAAAAAGGAGAGAAGGAAACGTTAATAGAAATGATAAGAAGCCTAAAGATGGAAGTGCAAAGCTACAAAGCAGACAACGAGAGACTGATGAGAGAGAAAAGTCAGATAAATGCTCGAGTGTTGCAGATCTTAAATCAGTTGTAGAAACAAATGAAGAAGGGATCAAACTCAAGAGAAGAGGAAGAAGGCAAGTTCCATGAAAGAAGGGATGATCGTGGAAGAGATGGTTATTCCAGAAGGGCTAGCATAGATCATGGACACCACTCACCGCCTTACTCAGAAAGAAATTTCCATGCATCGAAAGATCTCGTAAGCAATCCAGAGGTGTCTCCTGTCAGACACCAAAGAAGGAAACAAGAGGTAGATAGTTTGCAAGGAGAGCTGAGGAAGCTCAAGCCACCTTCCTTTGAAGGTGAAAGAGAAAGGGAAGATGATGTCGAAGCATGGTTTCTTGGGCTCAGGAGATATTTTTAGTTTCATAACTATTTATCCAACCTGGAATCAAGGATTTCCACCTACCATTTACATGGGAAAGATGCAATGGGGTGGGACCAACTGAAGAAAGTGGAACATGTTAATGAAAGTAGGATCACTTGGAAGAAGTTCAAGAAGTACTTCCAAAAGGAGTACCTCTCAGAGAATTTCTATGACAAGGAAAGACAGGAGTTATTTGAACTCCTATTGGAAAGAATGACTATGGTAGAATACGATAAGAAGTTCTTGGGATTGATAAAATATGTCAGGTTCATTGGTGATGAGACAGTGAAAATAAAGATATTTATAAGTGTACTACCAACCTTTTATAATGAAAATATCAAGTCTGATGAACCCAAGACCTTGACTGAGGCCACGAGGAAGGATAAATACATGTATGAGCAAGGCCAGGAAGAGAATCCCTAAAGAAATCTTGGAAGGACAAGAAAAATGTGAAGTCCGATCAAAGGAGGAAAGGATTCAAACCTCCCTTCAATAGGAATGAGCCTAATAGAAATCATCAAGATCAGTATGCTAAGAGTGATTTCAAGAAGGAATATTCCTTGGGAAAAAGGGGAAGAGCACCAATCCAATGTTGGGGATGAAAGGAAGATCACCTGCACAAGGATTGCCCACACAAAAAAGACAGAGTGAAGACTGTGCACAACATCCAAGAAGCTACAACAGTCGAAGATATAGGAAGAATCTATGCAGCTTTAAATGATCGACAAGCAGAGTACTATTCCAATATGATCGAGGTGGAAGGTAATATCATAAATCAACCTATTTCTATTTTGATTGATTCAGGAGAAAGTCATTTCCACATTGTTCCTAAGATTGTGGATAGATTACATTTGGAGAAAAGTAAACTTGGAAAAGCAAGTTTGGTTCAGTTCGCCACTGGAACCAAAAGAAGAATCCATGATATGGTTAGAAGTTGTTCCATAAGTCTTAATGGCGTGAATACTAGTATTGATCTAAATATCATACCATTTGGGTCTTATGATATTCTGATTGGAATGGATTGGTTGGACAAGCATCATGCTGTCCTAGATTGTCATAACAAGACATTTACATGTCTTGATGGAAATGGAAAACAGAAAACTGTGAAAGGAGTTCCAATACCCATGTCTATAAGGGAGATTTCAGCCTTACAACTAAAAACATGTTTTAGGAAAGGATGTCAATTGTATGTAGCTCATGTGGAAGAGTCAGATAATACAAAGGGTCCAAGCCTCGAATATTTCTCTGTACTACAGGAATTTGAGGATGTATTCCAAGAAATACTCGGATTTCCACCAAGAAGGGAGATAGATTTCTCAATTGATTTAGTGCCAAGCGCTGCCCCAGTGACAAAAACACCTTACAGAATGAGCACACCAGAGTTAAAAGAATTACAAATACAGTTGGAGGAATTGTTTAAGAAAGGGTACATACGTCCAATTGTTTCACCTTCGGGAGCACCAATAATTTTCATCAAAAAGAAGGATGGAACCTTGAGGCTGTGTATTGACTTCTGACAATTGAACAAGTACACTATAAATAACAAGTATCCTCTACCCCAAATTGATGACCTCTTTGATCAGCTAAGAGGAGCAAAGATATTTTAGAAAATTGACCCGAGGGAAGGATACCATCAGGTAAAAATCAAGGAAGAAGACATTCATAAGACAACCTTTAGGAATAGCTATGGGCATTATGAGTTTGTAGTGGTGCCATTTCGACAGACCAATGCACCAACTATATTCATGTACTTAATGAATGGAATATTCAAAAATTATTTGGATAAGTTTGTCATAGTATTTCTGGATGACATACTTATCTATTCTAAGTCTGAAGAGGAGCATGAACACCACTTAAGATTGGTATTGCAAGTATTGAGAGAACATCAGTTGTATTCCAAGTTGAGTAAGTGTTCTTTCTATCAAAAGAAGATCCATTTGTGAGGACACATTATTTCAGAGCAGGGAATGGCAATAGATCTAGAGAAGATTGAAGCCATTAGAGGATGGCCAACACCTAGAAATGTGTCAGACATCAGATATTTTATGGGATTAGTTGGATACTACAAAAGTTTCATAGTAGGGTTCTCTAAGATTGTTCATCCCATCACTTCTTTGCAAAAGAAGGGAAGTAAATTTGAATGGACACTCAAGTGTGAAAATAATTTTAATATGTTGAAGGAATTACATACTAGTGCACGTGTTAAAGATTGTTGACCCAAATGAATGTTTTGTGGTATGTACATACGCATGTAAGGAAGGACTTGGGGGAGTCCTCATGAAAAATGGACATGTCATTGGATATGAGTCCAGAAATCTTAAGGAACATGAGAGGAAATACACCACCCATGACTTGGAACTTGCTACCATTGTTCATGCCTTGAGGATGTGGAGGCATTATCTCATGGGGAAGAAATTCTAATTAAGGATAGACCACATTGGCTTGAAGTATCTTTTTGAACAACCAACCTTGAATGCCAGGCAAACAAGATGGCTGGAATTTTTAAGTGAATATGACTTTGATATCAAGCATATCAAGGGAAAGGAGAATAAAGTTGTCGATGCACTTAGTAGAAGAGTGCATATCATGCATGCTATTGTTGTCAGTATGCATCATTCAGACTTGAAGAGCATAATTTTAGATGGTATTGTTACAGACCAACATTACCTACATGTAAAGGAAAACTTACAGCAAGGAGATGTACAACAGAAAATAAAGGAGTATGAGATAAAGGAAGAAGGACTACTCATGAATAAAAATATAATCTATGTTCCTAGTTCTGGAGAACTGAGGAATTGGTACTGAAGGAAATGGGTGATGTTCCTTATGCTAGACATACCGGTTACCAGAAAAAATTACAACAATAAGAAGACAGTTATTTTGGCCGAGAATGAAGAAGGATGTTGTTCATTACATCGCTTGTTGTATGGAATGTCAGAAGGTAAAGGCTGAGCATAGGCACCCAGCAGGTTTGTTGCAGCCATTGCCAACACCAGAGAAGAAATGGGAAGTGATCACCATGGATTTCATCACAGGATTACCCAGAATGAATAAGCAACATGATTCAATCATGGTGGTGGTTGAAACATTAACAAAGGTTTCTCATTTGGTGCCTGTGAAGACAACGCATACAACGACTAATATCACAGAAATTTTCATGAAGGAATTTTTTATGACTCATCTGTCTTGATTATCATCTTGGTGACTTTACTTCTATATTTACATCTATTTCAGCAACTGATATGTTCAGAAAATTAAATAAAAAGTACATTTCCATCAATCTATTTATTGAAAAAAGACTAGCCTAAGCACTCATAATTAATAATTGTGGGTTGGGATGTTATTTTTGTTGGCTATAAACATAGGGTGATATTCATGTCTACTTTGCTCTAGCCAAGAAGAGTCTAAAAATGCTTGAGTAATATTATTTCATATCTTTTACTCAACATTTATTTGGCAACCATACTGGGGAGATCTTTGATATTTCTCTGGTTAATTTTTATACTCGATTTTCATCGATACATATTTTTTTTTTGATATTGATTCTTTGACTGTTTTATTTTAATGATTGTTCATGTTGCAAGGAAACCCAATATTGAGCCCGACCTTCAAGATCAGACCAGCATTACTTTGAATCTGTTTAATACCATCTTAGACACTGCCAACTCCTGTGTTGAGCTTAACCATTCTTGGGCAACAATTGAATGATATATTAGTGCTCAATAACTATTGGAAGTGAGATGTAGACAACCTAGAAATCAGTGGTAACCTTCCTTTTCCTCAATTTTGGCTTTTCTTTCATGTCCTTAGATTCTCGTGCTTCTAGAAGAAGAAGAGGCTTGTCACCTGAAATCAATCCTATTACTGAAATAGGAAGGAGAAATGTTGTGTTACATTCCCAACAAAGTGCTCTAAAAATAAATTTATCTTATTCATCCAATTCATCTTTCTTTCCATCACCTATCATCCACAAGATGGAATCTAGTGGAGGCTCTAGTGGCACTGGAAGTGCTCCATCTTCTCAATATTCATCATCATCAGTGATTGGTAGCTTACATAGCCACCATATGCATGTATAATGTACCATAAACCCCACCAAATTCATTAAAAAGTATGGGCTTTCTCAGTTCAAAGAAGAAGCCACAACCACACTGTGGCATGTGTCCTCTCCTCTTAACCTAGCACCTGCTACTCGTCCACTTCCAAATTTTAAAGAGCACTTGCCTAAGTTTTCAGGAAATGACACTGTCAGTACAAACAAACACCTAGTAGCATTTTATAATGCTTTTCATAACATAGGGCAAACAACAATCACACTTGAATGCGCTTGTTCGTCAATTCCTTGGAAGGGAAGGTTGCGATCGACTTCTTTGATCGTCCTCCTAATATCCTATCTACTTGGGAGGAATTTATATATTGGTTCTAATCCACTTATGGGGAATCCAAAAGACCTGCCAAGAAGTTAAGGGAATAAAATAATGTCACCTATAAGCATAGTGAGACCATCAAGTCTTTCAACTTGCGTTTCGCCAAATGTACAATCAAATCCCCAAATTTATCTACCCTCAGAACCAAGCCACTTTCATGCATTACGACAATGCATTGTCTTCTACCTACCGTCAAAGGATTGAGGAAAACACCATTGATAATATCAGTTCCACTCTGCATACTTTCTCAGAGTATGAAGAACATCTTGAAAGAACTGGTCTTCCCAAGGGAGAATCAGTTAGATAGACAGACATGTCCTCTCTCTTATAACTAGTATAGGATATGAAAAATCGTATGATATCATTTGAGTAGAAGGGTACTATCTCCCCTCTCACCCCTGGAGCTTCATCCTCTTCTGCACCCCCCTTTATAAATCGATTTGAGAACAATTTTCATCCTAAAGCTATCCTGCCTCAAAGTTGGTGTAATATTTGTGAGGAACACCATGAAGAAACCACTTGTGAGGTAAAGAAGAGTGCCAGAGGTAATATCTTTGCTAAAATACCAGAAGCTACTATCATTGTCCTAGATTTTGCAGAGCTAAAGGATGTCATGGTCATCAACACTAGGAACAAGGCCTATTCTCCCAAGGGAAAATTTGACCCTCCCCGCAGTTCTTCTAGCCCAAGCTCATCCTCAACCGTTGTTGTGATCTAGGTTCCTAAAGTCCCTGAGAGTTAAAGAATCGCTCCCCCTCTCCCCTCTTCCAAATACAATATATTGAATCAATTGGCCAACATCAAAGCAGATGCAACCCTCCTAGACATGTTTTTTTTCCCTGAACAACAGATGCATCTGAAACAATTCATGGAAGGAAAAGATTTCGTTGTAGCCAATATTTCTGAAGAGGTAAACGAAGAGGATTCTTCTGTAAATAAAATAGGTGTACATAACTTTAGATACCCTGTAAAAAATCCCCCCTTTTATATTTCTATAAATATTATGGATAAGATTGCCCATTGTTGCCTCATTTATGGTGGTTCAGGCCCCTGTGTGATGTCGAAGATTATTATAGAAGAGCTAGGATTGTATTTTACAAATGAAAACAATAGAAGCATGCTCTCCTATAATAGTCTACAACAAAAAACCATAGGCTAGATTAAGGATGTAACATTGGTTTTATGGTCTCATCCTAAGATAAGGACAACCCTCAACATTCAGGTGATTAATATGCTTGTAAGCAATTACTCAATTGTATTGGGGAGAGATTGGAAAGCCTTAATAGGTGGATACCTCTCACTCGACAGGATACATTTATCCGTTCCATGGAATGGAAAGAACATTATAGTCCTTAGAGAGGGAAGGATTTCACCCTATATAGAGAATGTTCCACAATCTAATGTAAAATATATCAAAGAGGACCTAGGAGTGAATTCCATATTTTCTAAAAAGGATGATACTCTTTTGGAACAAATCAATTTATATGATGATATGTGGCATATGCATTTTGATGGTTCATGCTCTGGTGAAGGTAACGGGGCTGGCATTATTTTGGTTTCTCCTATAGGGAAAATTCATAATCTGTCATACAAGTTAGAGTTTGCATGTTCAAACAATGTTGCTAAATTCAAAGCTCTATTATTAGGCATTGAGAATGCCCTTAACCTTGGTTGTGGAAATGATGCAGGAGCATCGCGAGCACACCAAGCGAGCCAGTGTGGAAGCGGAGGACAGCTGGATAAGCCAGCACAAATTTTGAAAACACTTTGGGATTGTTGCGCAAGTCTTTAATGATGCCAGTTATGAAGGCACACTTGTACATTGTAAGGGGACCTTGAGTGGATAGCTCTCATCCTTAGGTAGATAGTCAACATTTAATAGACTTAATGCAGTTAGATAGGAATTTAATTCTAGATTTGATAGCTTAGAGTCCAAGAGGGAAAACGGATATAGACACCCTCCTTTGTACATTGTAACATTAGCATTATTCAGGAAGGAAGAGAGCATGCAGAGAACTATGTATGAAGAACACCCATGTACAGGCATTTGAATTAATAGAAGAAAGTTTTGATTCAAATTCATGGTTTGTGTTGTTTCTCTGTGTATTGATGTTATGCTCATGAATGGTTTCTTCCTGTCATACATCTACTTTTATATGTTGTGTATGTGATTTCATGTGTGAATTGAAGTCTGAGAGGGTGAAAGGATGAGTTTCAATTGTTTCTCTAATTGAACTAGAAGATTCCTGCAAGGAGTGCAGTCGAATTGTCCGCAAGGAGTGCATTGATAGAAGAGTTCAATTAGAGTTAGCTTTTGTTCTCATCTCAGAAGTGCAGGGGCACAGTGCCGTACAAGGAGTGTGCAGGCCAGGGAGAAGTATCAGAGTTGCGATTCTGAGTGAAGCACCCAAAGACATCTGCTACAGGTGCGCGCAGAGTTAGGGGAGGCTGAACATTTGAAGTGTTCGCAAAGTTTCCGCAAGGCGTGCGAGCAAAGGGTTCCAATTACTAAGAGGCTGAGAAGTTGGAGCAAGCTCAGGAAGAGTAGAGCCTTAAATCTGTTGAAGGACCACACAGGAGGTTTCACACCAGGAAATCCTCAAGAAGGAAAAGCGACGATCAAGATCTTGTGGAGGGAATTCATGAAATCCCATCAACCATCAGATTTAGCAAGAGTTGCAATGGGGTTAAGCCCTAGTAAGCAGAGGAGAAGTATCGAAGGAGTCATCAGGATATTGAAGTCATCGGGAATTCCAGGAGCGAAGAAATCACAGCATCAGGAATCACGATCTGCAATATCACGACGAGTCCTAAACCGTCCATTGTTTGGGGATGCGTGTCAGAAGATCTAAAACAGTCGGGGTTCGGAGTATCAGGGTTTTTGAAGACAGAGGATTCTTGCATTTTTGAATCGTGATCCGCAATATCCCGATGGGAGAATTGTGTGGGCCATGGCAGGAGTTAGTGGAGAACAGGTGGCACTCGTATCGGGGATTGGGAAAAGGCAAGTTTCAAATCCATCTACACCAGAATTCACGATCCCGCGAATTCTGAAATCTCGATAGAAGTGATGGGAGGTGGAAAAGTCAACCCGCACATGTGCATCGGTGTATCGGCATATCGGGAGTCGGGGATCAGCGAGGTAAGTTATTTTCGACATCATAGGTGCCGAAATCCCAACGGAAGGATTCCCGATAGGAATAGGAGGCATTGACATTTACCCATCAGGTTTCGGGGTTTTGTGAAGCACAGGGTGCGCAACCACGAGACTCGCGAAACTGCGAAGTCTGATTCCTCGATTTGACTAGGGGGATCGTTAAGGAGAATCTGTGGGTTGCAGATTTCTCGATAGGGAAATAGAAGAACCTTAGAGTTCTTCGGGCCGAGAAGAAGAAGATCCTGTGAGAGAGAGCGTGCTCCGAGGAGTGTAGTTGCGTCAGGAAACTTTTTAGTTTTCATAAATTCTGAGCTTGTTGTGAACCTAATATGTAAGATATTCTCTCCTAGCAGCAAGCTAATGGAACGATACTACCAAACTATTTGGGCACTTATCTCGAACCTTTTATCCTTCAACATCACTCATGTTAAGAGGGGTTTTAATTAAATGGTTGATCGATTAGTTGTCTTTGCATCCTCTCTTAATCAACAAATTTTGTCTCACAAGCCTCATTGCTCTTTTCAATCTCTATATCGTCCATGTATCCCTGAAAATGTAGAACCTTGGAAGGACCTCCCTAACAATGAGAAAATTTGTGCTTTTATTCAAGATGAACCTATTAAGCCCGAAGAAATTATTTCCATAGAAAACGATACGATTTCTGAGAGCTTAACTCCTCTAGACAATTCGTTCTAATTTAGTGTTGTAGGCAACAAAGAAGAACATAAGTAGGAGGAGATAGGAAGGGAGGTGGGTGAGACCATCTCTATGAACATTTGGGCACTCAAACCTTGAAGGAACATTAATATAAGTACCCAATGTTTTGGTAGAAAAAAAAAAGAAGTTTGCCAAGCTAGTTGTTGAATTTCAAAAGGTTTCTTCTTGGCCTTATAAGGATCTTAGTGGTTTTGATCTCATTTCTTTACAAAATGATATGTCCATCAAGGAATGCATGAAACCAATTATTCAAGAACAAAGATCTATTAACTTTGCTTTAAAGACAATCTTTGAAAGGGAGTTGGAAAAATTCTTAGGGGCTGGGATAATTTTTTTAGTCCATCCTGAATGGGTTTCAAATTGGGAACCTGCTTCGAGGACCACTAAGAATATTAGAACCTGTATCAATCTTCGAATTCTTAGGAAAGATATTATGAGAATCCCTTTCCCTTCCCTTAGTATGGAAATCGTTCTACAACAGGTTTTAGAGTCACAATTAAGACCCTTACTTGATAGTTTGTTGGACTGCAAGAAGATCAAGGTAAAAGGGGAAGATGCCCACAAAACCAATCTTATCACTAATTGGGGTACCATGCCTTACCAATGCCTTCTATCTTACTTGATGCAAGTATCGCTTCTAGAAGACCTATGCACATGACTTTTGATGAATTGGTCAGTTTCCATCTCTATCTTGATGATTTAATCGTGTGTGTCAAGAAGCTGATAATTACGTCAAAATTTCAAGTGTTGTCTCATTTCCAAATTTCTTTTGTCTTGGACACTAACTCTTACATTTTAAAGAAATTACAGAAGCAATTGTTTTCCTACAGCACTAATATCCCTCGCTTGAAATATTGCGAGGAACCAATATGAAAAGCTCTAATGTTGATTGGATTTTCTATATACTAGTATCCTAGCTCTACTTTCAATTTTGTGCTTCCTTTTCTGTTTGACTTCAACTTTAATATGAGTTAAAATTTTCTTGTTGTTTTCTTCATTTGTGTCTTTTACTGCTGCTATTTTAATTTCTGCATTGTTACTTTTGTTATGATTTTTGTCCTTATCATATTTTAGTGTTGGTCAAAATAAGATGTTGGATCAATCCTAACATAGTGACACTCCTGCAAAACACTTTTAGTCAATAACAATCAAGCTTACACAGCTGTTATGATGTTTTCTCTAAAGGACCCTTGAAATTGTTATATAATTCCACTATTGTTTTACAAGGAATTGGTTACCTCTCGCTTCTTCTTACCATTTCTTCATCCATTGAGGTTTTGAGAGCAAGTAAAAAAAAAATTTCCTTAAAGTTAAGAGCAGATTCTCGTTGAATGATTATGCATAAAGTGGTAAAGCCCCTCATACTTATCACTTTTCATAAATTATTCCCAAATTCCCGGTCATATTTCCATTAAATCCACTCACTTCCCCTTATTGCATAATCATTCTTGTTATGTCTTCTAAAATTATTGTTCTTGGTCTACAAAACCATGAGTTATAAGTTCTAAATCTGTTGAAAACAAATTTCCCTATGGAGTCACCAGTTTGTTGACGATTAAAATCGTTAATGAAGTTTTGCCTGCAAAGTGTTGCTAAGGCCTATTATTATAAAAGCTAAATAATATGTTAAGGTCCTAACCCGCACATAGGTAGATAAATGTATTCGGATGTAATAAAGGTCAATATTAATAAGGCCTTTCAATAAAATAGAATAAGGCGAATGTAAAAAGACCTAATAGAAGCTTCCACTTCTAGAAGGAACTTCCTCTAGATGCTTCTCTTAATCGACATATTTAGTATAAATAAGGGTTGAGGGTATGAGAACCCTAGCTTGGATATTATTGTAACAGAGCACTACTCGACTTGAGGTTACCCCCTCGAAGAGGCCTGTGAACATTGCTTTCTGAATCAAAGTGCTATTTCTATTGCTATTGTTATATCATTTCTGTGTATTGTGAAGATTATGCTGGATATTTTACTGTTATTCTGCCATTTCTAGCATTTTATTTTTGTTCTGCATATTTTATATATCTGGTATCTTGCAAGTGGTATCAGAGCACTTTCCTTGGTAGAAATTGTGGGTATTTTTTTTCAGGGTAGAGACGTATTCCAGCGTCTTTAAGCCACAAAGATCTGTTGTTACGTGCATAAACCCACGGTTGAGGGATTCATACATGCAGGAAATACAAGTGGTTCTTAAGTGCACATCTGTTGGCCACCCTTGTAACCCATGTTGGTACCCCTTCGAGTGGTAGTGTATCAGACAACACCTGTGTATGGCTCGGCCTAGATTTCCTGAAGCCCTCTATAGATAAACCTATCGTCCGCTAGACTGCTATAGTGTCACCGAGAATAGCACTTGGGAAGATACTCTCTAGTACCTGGGTAGTCG
>JASDQU010509976.1:27560-56344 GCA_032191745.1 Picea mariana | reverse complement strand
GGGTTTTTTTCTTTCTTTTTGTTTAATTTTATTATTAGCACATGTATTGTTAGTGTTAGCTAGTAGGGAATGAAATTTTAATGTTATTTGAATGGCAAAGCTATTGTGAGCTAGAATATAATGGCATTGTTATTAGAAAATGGTTAAATTTTGATTATTATGTTAGGGAAAAGTAGTACCTTCACAAATAATAATAAATTATCATGCTTATTACTATGGAATGAGGAATGGCCTTATGTATGCAATTAAGGAAGGAAATTACTTTATGAATTCAATTAAAACAGGAATTGCTTTATGTATTTAATTAAGGAAAGAAACTCCTTGTATTAGGTGGAGGTTGCAATTCATAGGGGTAATGAATATTTAATGTATCGTCTTGAATTATGTTTTTTTTTAAGGTTAGACTAAATTTTATTTTACTTTTTTACCCTAGAAAAGTTTTTTGACTTAGGACCCATATTCTGAACTGGCGACACTTGGTTAGGGGAGTCATTTTAAGAATTTATTAAGGCGTTATTGTCTTAGGGCTATTTAGGATTGTTTCCTTCATCCACACCAATGCGACATGCCCTTCAGGATGCACCACGTGATCCAAGGGTGCCACTCGCCTCGTTCGTTTCCTTTGCGCGACGTGCCCTTCAGGATGCACCATGTGCTCCAAGGGTGCCACTCACTTCTTGTGTTTCTTTTGTGCAATGTTCCCTTCAAGATGCACCACATGCTCCAAGGGTGCCACTCGCCAACTGGACTGATTAGTAGACATCTATAACCCCTGGAGTCAACACTCCACCAGGTGAACTTGTGGGAGACTAAGGGTTCTAAGGAATAAGGCCCCTGCCTTATTGCACACCCCTTAGAATCATCGTCAGCAACTATCGCAGTCTTCCCTCATGGCATCGTGGATCCTCTTGAACTAGGTAATCATTAACCTACAGTTCGAGCCACGGTGGGAGTGCTAGTAGGTGGTGGCAGGGCCGCTGTCCACCCCTCTCCCTCAACCTCTCTGGAAATTTTGTGTGGCCCCTTTACTCCATATGTGAGTCTGGTCGGCAAGCTATCGTCAACCTGCATCATCAACAATCATGTCAGAAATGTCAACATCATATCATCAAATCAAATGAATTATCACAGTAACTAAATCAACCCAATAGCACACTCCCTGACTCAATCCGGAGTCCAAGGGGTTCCACCGATGCCTCTGCATCATCAAGGTCCAAAACCCTGCACACTCAATAAAACTGAGTCAATAGCACCTGTCTACATCAAATAGTAAAGCCTCATGTCATCTATCATAACGCATCATAATCAAGTATAAATGTTTTAACATCAGAAAAGTCCAGATCACTTGCGAGCAAGTGTCCTCAAATAATAAGTTTTCTTAGTGTGCCAGAGCGGGATGTTACACAGAGGTTCTTTTGTATGCTCCATCGGGGATGTCTAAGTTTAACTTTGGTCCAAAATTTCTGCATGAGATTTTGTAAAGAAAATGACTCTTTGGTGAATTTGAATGAAGTAAAGGATTTCTTTATGTCTCATCTGTCTTGATTATCATCTTGGTGACTTTACTTCTATCTTTAAATCTATTTCAGCAACTGATATGTTTAGAAAATTAAATAAAAAGTAAATTTCCAACAAGCTATTTATTGAAAAAAGACTAGCCTAAGCACTCGTAATTAATACTTGTGGGTTGGGATGTTATTTTTGTTGGCTATAAACATAGGGTGATATTCCCGTGTACTTTTCTCTAGCCAAGCAAAGTCTGGAAATGCTTGAGTAATATTATTTCATATCTTTTCCTCAACACCCCCTTTTCTTGAGTTACATCCCCCATAATTGTTGTGTGGGTTTTTGGTTTGGTTCTTTGCTTCTTCCAAAATAAATCTAGACACCTTGACTTTGGATCCCCTTTTCTTGAATTGTTTTTTTCTTGTTGACTTTTATGATTTAACAATTAATATTTTATGTTATAAAATATTATTTGTTTAAATTATTTAATTATTAGGGTTTAAACCTAATCCTAATGTTAGGACTAATATGTTATCCCTAACCTACCTACCCAAACTATAAAATATACCTTCCTCACTCTTTACACAAACACACTCTTCTAAGCCAAGTTCTGATCTGAGGTTTTTTGCGGCTCCTTGTTCAAATTGTTGAGTGGCCGCGACCCCTCTAGTACAATTATTATTGGTGGATTAAGCCACCATGGTCTTACCTTTCCAACCTCTTGCTACCACTAACCCCTAAGGGTCTTTTCCATCCTGTCACGGGTCTCTTCTTGGTTGTTGTTTGGGGTTTTTGGTTCTCCTTGTTGGTGTTTTGCTCCTCTTCTCCTTACTGGTATCGCCCTCCTCATCTCCTTGCTTATGCCACCCTGTGTATGTTTTCGTTGTCCTCTTCTATTGTTGGTGCACCTGTCTATGTTTCCTTACCTTGCAGCTCTTAGTACCCTGAACAGGGTTTGATAGGGAATCCATGGAACTTATAATACTTATGTCTATTGTTGTTGCAGTTTTGTATTTTTTGGACAGAATTTATTAAGGCTTTTAATGGCCTCTCTTTCAGCCACTAGACTAGACAATGGTGCCATGTTTCATTCCTTTTAGTTGATGATTGGAATGCTGGTTATTCTTTTTTATTTTACCTTAAAAGTTCTTCTTGGCAATTTGTTCTAAGGGTCATGATGAGATCTGCCCTAAGGGTTTGATCAATGATCCCTTAAATCGTTTTCTGAGCATATATATAAGAGGATAACAACAACATATTAGTTAATATTGTTTCTTGTTTCAGCTAAGTAAATGTTTCGTCGGTTAATTTTTTATGCTACCAGATTATGGATCAGAAGTTTTAATGTCTTTTTGATTGTAACATACAAGTAGCTAATCTTTAGAAATTAAAATGAATATTTTTGTTTTAGCTAGCTATATTTTTTCCCTTAAATTATAACATGTTACACATATATTATCGTATAAATTACCTTATACAATTTACACATAGATATAGATTATCTTCTACATGATACATTTTTTTTTATATTTAAATATTTTCATGTTCATTATATATAGAATCATCATAAAAAATATAGTTGTTAGTTTTTTCAATATGTCTTTGATGCTTTGAAGTTGTTATAAATGCTTAAATTCCTTCAAGTTGTTTTACAAATTATATTTCCATTTTATGTTTCTATAACTCATGAACTTTCATATTCATGGATTTTCAAAGGATATCTATCGAGGTGAGATGTTGAGACAAGAGTATCCAAAAATTCCTCGCAAATTGTCTAGGCTATCCAATTAAGGAGGAAGAGGAAACCCTTCTTTGAATGAGACACCGATGTTGTCAGAGACCCATATCTCAGGAAGGCAAGGAAACTTGGGAGGGGAAACTAGTGACCAAAGGCAATCTAGTCAGACGAGGAGATTATCAAATGAATCTGTGAATAGATCATCCAAACAATGTACTCAAAATAGTGTTGTGGATGCAACTTTCTTAGATAGGTTTCACATTAATACTCAAACACCGAAGAATGTAGGGAATACATCACGACAAGAAAATATGTTTGGTATTTTATTTTATTTTTTTGTATTTATGTTTATGTTATATATATGTNGGGTTATGTTTTTTGTTTCGGTTAAATGTTGTAATTAGTTTCAAATGTGTATGTGTAAAGTATGAGTTTAATGCGTGAGAAGATAATGAAAGAGAGAGTGGTTATCATGAATATTCCAATGTTGATGAAGAGGGTGAAGGTGGATTCATGGGGCGTTATCAAGGAACAAAAGATTACATGCCTACGTCCACCTATCCCTCAGATGTTGGTCATGAGCTTCCTTGGGAAGGGTATACTGAAAGAATGACACCCGAACGATGCTTAGGTGTTAAAGAAGGATGAAAATTAATTTGAGGTGCTTGGATCTCCCTCGAAAGAGTAATTAAAGCTTGGAGAGTGTTTTTCATTCATTGGAGAACTTTATGGATGCATATCAAAACATGGGGCCAACGACTGATAGTTTTATCGATTTAATGAGGAGACGAAATTCAGAGGTGATGGGTCCCGATAAATGGGAAGTAGTAAAATGTAGAGTTTCAAAAGAAGATGCAATTTCTATGTTCAATTTCAAAGAGGGCCAAAGCGAAATATGTTGAAGGTGAAATATTTTAAGCACCCCAAAATAGCAGGACATCTTTATAATAGATTTTTCACAGCATATGGGAAGTTGTCGTGGAATGATGAGGTTCCACATTACTTTTCTAGAAACCTTTATGCATATTTTTTTTATGGGCATGCACCCTGATTATACCAGCCTACCATCCAGTTATTATGGGACTGGTAAAGAATGAACATATGATTGGAAAGGGGCATATAGAAATGCACCATTGCAGAAGACTCCATGACATTTGGTATCTCGTCCAACAAGGGCACTTGCCTCACATTCAAATATGCGAGCTACATCAAATGTTGGCAAGGAGGCTAGGAATGCAATCGGAGAAAATTTAGGATCAATTTTTTATGGTGTTGATGTCATTTTGAACTGTCAAAGAGCTGAAGCCAATTCTTGAGTCAATTTTGTTTACAAAACAGATGAAGAGATATATTCCATGTCCATAGAATATATACATGAGTATGCAAAATATTGTTGTAATGGTTGGAAGGTGTTAATTTAGAATGATGAATTGAACATCGGATTGGTATGTGTTATAGTTAGTAAAATTTTCATGCATTTGAGGACAGTTTTCTTGTATTTCTAGATCTAGATACATATCATTGTATCTTTAGAAATAATTGAGTTGTTATGGTAAGTAATTGCAGTTTGGTCATATGTTAAATGAATCTCTAGTAATTAAGAGAATTGATTCAATGAGTTTAAGTTTGGATGGGTTGAACCAGTTATGTGTTTTATCCACATATAAGCACTTTAGTGTCCAATCTTCACAACTTGTTGAATGATCAACATACATGAAATTTATGTTTTTATATTAATGTGAACACATTGAACCCTATTTAATTTTTAGTTGTGTTGTTCACAGATTCCTATTCTGTATTCCACTACTTGGGCAAGCTTGTCCCAATTCTCATTGGGAGAGTTTGAAGAGGGTGGGAGTTCACAGGTATCATTGCATGTTGAAAACAAATTTAGTTATATATGAAAATTTCAATGTCATTTAAATTATTAATTTAAAAGGAAAATGTCTTAAACAATATATAATTTATTAAATCTTAGGGTATGGTGGGTAAGACTGTGACTCAACCGACCATGGAAATTCCATCCTCTTGTGTGGTCAATGATATTCATGTTGGCACATCACAGGTATTACATGTTTCGAAATTTAAAACAATAATTTAATGTGTTAAAATAATTTAAATTTAATTTTCAAATGTACAAATTTGAAATGTGTTATAGGGAAATGTGGAGAACAGAGTTCCCAAGAGTGTGTTTGAAGAGAATGTGGAGAAGAGAGTGCAGGAGACTAGGATTGAGGAGGATGTATCCATACCTAAGAAGGATGCATCTATTCATGATGATTATGAAATGTATGTACATTACACATTAGTGAGTTTTAGTTTGTTTTTATGCTGGGCCTTTATATATATAAGGGTTCAATCTTATTTTTGTTGAATATGCTTTTTTTTTTACTTTTTTCAAATTTTTGTTTGATCAACTTTTTAATTAAGCCTTTCCTATTCATAGAAGGGTTACTCAACTAGTGTCTATATAACTTTTCAATGCTTCAATCAATCATTTTGAAATATATAGAACTCTTATATAAGCTTATCATCATCTAAAATGGTACAATCAATCTTATTTATGTTTACATCATGATGCAGACCTAATTTTGAACTTCAGCATTTGATTATTTGAGAACGGACTCTATCCCACATCAGAAAAGGGGAAGTTTCTAAATTTTCTTCGATTGCATTCCTTGTCTTCTTGTCCAAGAATGGCGTAATATGGATATTTGTGTTTTCTACATACAAAGAAGTGAATTCCTTCTTGGGTTATTGTCAAACTCTTAACTAATTTATTACTAACCACAAAAACCAATATTTGTAGATTTACAAATAAGTTATGTACGTGCATTATCTCACTTATGTTTAGATCATGATGAAGACATATTTCAAAGATCATTTGATTATATGTAATATGAATACATCACATGCAGAAAGAGGAAATATTTAAATGGTTTTTGAAGAATGACTGAATATATGTGCAGATTTATGTTTTCTGCATGTACATGAAAGATTATATGAGAACATATATTCCACCCAAGAAATAGGAGATACGTATTTTCTTGGAAGAATGGATTTTAATATGGATATTTGCGAACTTTCATAGATATTAGTATTTTCTTGAAAGAATGGATTAATATGGAGATTTGTGAGTCCTTTAATTTGAAAGGGCGTCTGATTATATAAGAACATCTATTCCACTACAAAATAGGAGATAAGTATTTTTTTGGAAGAATGGTTTAATATGGAAATTTGTGAAATTTCTGCATACACAAGTGAATTTATTCTCATGGTATTATCTAACTCTGAACACTATTGTTTAGATCATGTAGGCAATATTGAAAGAGCATTTGGTTATAAAAAAAAAAAAGTAAAGATTTTTGAAAATAATCGCTTAATATGGAGAGTAACTATTTTGGAAGTTTTGGAACATCTGTGGAACTCCGATTGGGTATGTTATTCTTTCTCATTGGTTCTTTAATAAAGTTATATATCTTTAAAATATTTGCTAATAAAGTATATATGCTAATATGTGTTATTGGTTTTTTTTTCATTGTTAAAAATGTTTACATTATTTGGTGGAAAAGGAGCACATGGATGTTGGCAGATGAAACTTAACACTTTTGGTACATGTCAATTTTTATTTAATCACATTTTATCTTATTTTTATCTAAAATGATGTGTACATTTTATTTTAAATTTTTAGATATATTTTATTTAAATTTTTAGATATATTTTATTTAAAATTTTAAAATTTTAAATTTGAGAAATGTTTTCTTTTGCAGGTATGAAGAGATCTATCTTAGTGATGGCTTAGAGTCAATAATTTTAGAGTTAAATGTTAATTGACTCTTAGTTTTTGTTCTTAGCCTAAAAGGCATGTGGAGCCTATGTATTTGGTGATGCAACTATGCGAACTCAAAATATCAATTTATTGTTTGATCTTTGTTTTCACTTATATTGTTTATGATGGTGAAAGGACAATTTTTGTTCTATGATAGTGTGCTGAAATTATTATTTTTTTATTTCATTTCATTTATAAATATCATTGTATAGTCAAGTAGCTCATAATTTCAATTTTGTTTTATTTGCAGATATGGTTGAATAGTTAAACATATCATCAATATAGTTTCCCTTCTATTTGTAGATATTTTTATAAGTTGAAGGGTTCATAGTCCAAGGGAATATTTCAACTATCTGATTTTTTTATATATTTAAGTACGTTTAATGTGTAGAATATAAGTAGTGTTAGGTTCATCATACAAATTTGTCAAGTATCTCATAATTTCAATTTTGTTTGATTTGTAAATATGTTTGAATAGTCAAACATATCATCATTATATTTTCCCTTCTATTTGTAGATATTTTTATAAGTTGAAGGGTTCATAGTCCAAGGGAATATTTCAGCTATTTAATTTTTGTATATATTTAAATATGTTTAATGTGTAGAATATAAGTAGTGTTATGTTCATCATACAAACTTGTGAAGTAGCTCATAATTTCAATTTTGTTTGATTTGCCAAGGGAATATTTAAGCTATCTAATTTTTTTATATACTTAAGTATGTTTAATGTGTAGAATATAAGTAGTGTTAGGTTCATCATACACATTTGTCAAGTAGCTCATAACTTCATTTTTGTTTGATTTTATTCAATATATTGAAATCTAAATGCACATTGTAGCAATTTAATATATCAACACTTTTGGAATCAAAATTCATAATTTCATAATTAAAATTGACACTTTTTAGGATGTATTTAAAATCCTTAATTATGATAACGGTAAAAAACAAAAATGTCATGGTCCAACATGGTGTATAATGTGTAAAACAGATGGATAATTAGTAAACCATTTATTTGTATAATGTCCATATGAAAAAGTGGTACGGAATGAAGCAATAAAATTGACACTTTTGGAATCAAAATTCACCAAAAAAAAAATTGAAATTGAGACTTTTATGTGCCATAGATATTTCAAAGTGGGCCCCAAATCCTCTCCTATGTCTCCTCTATCTCCTCTATCACTTTCAAAATAGAAATGCTCAATTATTATGTATCCTCTATCATGGTTTTGCTCCTCATACTCATAGGTAGAGGATCTCACCAGTCAATTGAATCTAATGAAATTTCCTCTTAATTGGATGTTAATCGTACACTACCAAATTCCCAATATACTCCAAATTCAATTAAAAAAATGAAAATCTAAATGAAAGAAACCAAGCCTTAGTAGATGGTGTTATTTTTTATTTGTAGAATGATATTATTCCTATAGATATGAATAGAGAGGGGGATGATTTTATGAAAAGTACTACATTTAGTGAAAGTTTTTCTAAGCCATTAATAGTCCCTTATAATGACATGGAAATGGGTCCTAGTTTTGATATGAAGTTATCATGTTCATATGAAAAATCATTTCAATAATTGGAAATAATGAATGAAAATCCTTTATGTAGTATTGGTGATGCATTAAAGGATTTGAAAGAGAGTGTAAAAATCTCAAATCTCAAGACCATAATACAGGTGCAATTTCCAAAAAAATAGAGTGATTGTAAATTGATGGAGGAGATGAGAGCATAAGTGTGAAAAAGTCAATTATAATGTAAGAGGATCTTGCTAAGAAATATTTTTCAACCCCCATAAATAAGATTGAAAATATTGTAGATATAGAGGACAATGCTATATTACAACAAAATGTTAAAAATATTGGTGTGAATATGAAAACTGAGAAGCAAGTGAAGAATAAATTTGTTGATAGTGTTCCATATTTATCACAAATTGTTCCATTATAAAACATAAAGAAACAAAGTCAATGGCCCTAAAATCTTGAACTTTATCAGTCACTGTTTTAAGGGGGCACCCAAACCTAGGCACAATATTCTCCTTCAAAAAATTGATGATTGTTTTCACATTATCCTTCTTGGTGGGAATGGCCTCCACCCATTTGCTAAATCTGTGACTAATAGTCAAAATTCATTTATGTTGACCAATGAAATATAGTATGACCTCTCCAATTAAATATAGGCCCCACTATATGAATGGTGCATTAAATTCTAGTATCTTCAAGGGAAATGTAGGGATCTTTTGCTTACTAGTAAGCCTATGACACCCCTCAAAGTATCATACAAATTTATACACTCCAACGAATATAGTAGGCCAATAATAACCAAACCTACAAATCTTATGTGTTGTATATTTGGCCTCATAATGTTCCATTCAAACACCACTATGCAATTCATTTATCACATGTTCAACCTCCTTCCAACATACACCTTAGCAACAAAACCTAAGGGTCTCTCAATTACAGCTTCTGATACAAAATACAATACTTGATAGTTTTAAGTTTCAGAGATCTCCTCTAAGATTTATCCATTCCACTCATGAATTAAAAATTCAAAAGGAAGTAAGAAACATCTATATACCAAGGGGACTTGAGATCAAAATGAACCATTTGTATCCTCTAAGATATCTTTCATTGAACTTGGTTGTGTATTTCAGCTATGAGTAGATTCAATCCAACAACTTATAAATGTGAATCAACCATTAAATCAACCTACCACTATACCTTAACTAAATTGGTCATTTTGATGGTAAAGTTTAACTCCTATATCTTAGAAATTCACCTTCCTCTCCTCTTATTTGAATCTTGCTAGCACAAAAATTCTTTAACAGAGGGATGAGGCACATAAACAATTGGATTAGAATGAAAAATATATTCTATAAAACCTTGAGAGACCTCATTGATTCATAGTCCTTCTCTATGATATTGTAATTTAACTTGGCATTCCCACCCCAAAACCACCCTAAGAGAAGCTCCATCAAAACTCTTATTCCACAAACTATTTGGGTCAAGCTTCTTATCTGTGTTCATCAAATCCCTAGAAAATTCCATTGGATTATAATTTAGATTAATGACATATTCACCCATTTATCAACTATATACGATGGAGAATTTGTAGGATTAGTATAATCACTCAAATTATAGGTCATTTTAGGTTCCCTATACAATCTATAGGTTCTTCCTTCAAATTGTAAATAAGTATCGGTAAATTTTATAATTCATCAAAAATATAGTTCCTTATTTGAATGGACGATGAAAGTAAACTAAACCAAATGATTCAAGAATCCCAGATATTCATAAATACATGTACTTTCAATGAAAAATATAAAATTATAGAATGTATGTCAGTTGTTTAAAGAAATCGTAATGGTATGCCATCTTCAATTATTCGTTCATGATAGGATTTTGACATTTTCCATTTTCTAACTTTTGTTTTTTTTCTTGATTGAACTTCTATTAACTTTCTGCATGTTGCACATACCAAATGACTATATTGACAACTTATGACATCTGACTCATAGTCTTGAAAGTGAACATGACTATCGGTTTGATTAGCTTCTTGAAAAAAATATCCTTTCAATACAATGGATCCTCTTTCATATATAAAAATGTTGTCATCAAAATCTTCTAATAACCTCATCTTTTGTTATGTGCATCGCATCAAATAATATTTCGCATTTTCAGTGTTGTCTACAAGTGCAACCACGAAAAAGACATCTCCTGCAGATAATTCGTTATGTTCCAACAAGAATTTAGTGTTAGATTATCACTCATGCACGTGCCATTAAATTCATCTACTATATATAAATTTTATATATCCAACTTACAAGTACATCTACAAGTTGTTTAAATATTTAAAAAATATTTTTTCAAACAATAGAAACATAAAAATTACCTTCTCTAACAGGATCAAAAACTCTATCGCCATTAACTGATACTATAGTTTCATTTGATTCCATCTCCTCTGATCTTGCAAGTGGCATTTTCCCTTTTATACTAAGTTTGGTATGTATCCAAGCTTTAACATATTCTGCATTTTTTTTTCCGCAAATCTCTATGGATTATGTGTCTTCTATGCAAACTGAACAAAAACAAGATTTATTTCTTCTATCACATGCAAACACATTTTGATAGCGTTTTGTTTTAACTGAATGCAATTTTTTTGTTCCATGTATTGTACCATATTTGTTAGGGACCTAACCTACCTAACCCATCAAGTGGGTAGAATAATATATTTCCATGTAATAAAGGTGAATATTAATAAGGCCTAGCAATAAGGAGGAATAAGTCAATTGTAAGAATACCTAATAGAAGCTTATGCTTCTAGAAGGATCTTCCTCTAGATTGTTCTTTTGGATAGATATATTTAGTATAAATAAGAGTAGAGGGTATGAGAATTTATGTCTTGGAAAATTATTGTAATAGAGCTCTGCTTTGCTGGAGGTTGCCCCCTCGAAGAGGCAAGTGAACATTGTTTCCTATCAACAAAGGTATAATTCTGGTGTTGTGGTTCCCTATATTTTTTTGTTCCATTGTTATCTCTACAATATTTTCATATTCTACTGTTATCTCGGAGTTATTCTCTACATTATTGCTTTTTTATGATAATACAATAGACCTGGTATCTTACAAGTGGTATCAGAGAACTTTCATCAGTAGAAAATTGTGGGTTAATTGTTTTTCAGGGTAGAGACATATTTCGATGTCTTAAATCTACATAGATTTGTCATTACGCGCATAAACCTGTGGTCGGTCAAGGAGTAATACACGTAGGAAATACAAGAGGTAATCAAGTGCACATATGTTTTCCACCCTTGTAACCCTTGTTGGTACCCCTTCGAGTGGTAGTGCATCAGAAAAAACCTATATAAGGATCGAACTAGATCTCATGAAACCCTCCGTAGATAAACCAATCGGGCGCCTGAATGCTATAGTGCCACCGAGAACAACACTTGGAAAGATACTCTCTAGTACCTTGTGCTAGAAGAAAACCCCCCCCTATGGCTACACCATGGTTTACAATGTAGGAAGATCAATAACCATTTAAAAGTCTCCTACTTCTCTAACTACCCCAAATATACCCCAAACTTATGCAATAAAAGTAAAATGAGAAGGATCCGGTAATTTTACCTTTCATTCGCATCCAGTGTAGATCCTTTCGTGCTTGATAACTTCACTAACTACAAACCTCCTTCCAAGGTCGGCCTGCATTCAAAGACAGATAAACAAAGAACTACAAGAATACATTTCATACATAAATAAGGGTTAGATGTTAGAATAAAAACATAAAACAAATGAAAACATTCGACACATCATGTTTTGGGACAGACAAAGTACTTATTTTATTGATAATACAATGATTACTTACAACCAAAGTCAAATACTGCTCCTCGAACCTAATCTGAGATCCTCTTCACCATGCTCCAAGTGCACCTCTGCGTATCTTTCTCCTCTCAAACTTCTTCTTGGGAAATGGAAAGGGTTCTTATGGAGGAAAGAGGGAAAAATGAGGAAAGTTGAGGCAATTCTCACAACAAGGATGAAAATTCTTGGGGCAAGGAGGGGATGTGAAATGGGTAAAGTTTCATTGTTCCTATGCTTAGATGTGGAATGAGACCCCAACACCTCCTTTTATATGGGAAAATGATGATTATTCAGTTGGGTGATGGGATATAGGTGGTGGATTAGTTGGGAAACTACCCAATAGCATGCAATCTCAATGAATTCCTTGCAAGTTTTTAATTTTTGAAACTTTTTGGAGGTATACACGGGTTGTAGTGGAGAATCCTGAGTACGTATGTGGGATGTAGTGGAGAATCCTGAGTACGTATGTGGGATGTAGTGGAGTATCCTAAGTACGTATGTGGGATGTAGTAGATCAGCCTGAGTATGTACGTGGGTTGTAGTGGAGCAGGGTGCGTACATCTTCAAAAAATTGGTTTTTAAGAAGCGAAACGCAGTGATGGATTGGAAAAAAATTCAAGTAAGAGGGACAAATACCAGGCATGCATATGTAGAGAAATTTAGGGTTATAAAACCTGGGTAGTCGAATAGTACGAATAAGAGAACAATCTAGCCTCCTTAGTTGGTTCCCTGAGATATTGGGTTGAGTACTACTGTTGGATGCCACACGTATATCAGAGAGTTATAGCATAGGGAAAACCCTTGTTTGTAGAAACCCTAAATACCCTAACTCTTGGTACGGAAACAAAAACAGAACAGACAAGATCTATTGTTGTGCAACTATGACTTCTTCATTTTGGTTGCGAAATTACTACACATTTCTTCCTATTAAGCATTTAGGCATTTCATCACTGCAGTATTATTTAGGCCGTAGTATAATCTGTAGGAGTATAAAAAAAAATTATATTGTTACTGCCAACATACTTATTTGGGACATATCCGATTGTATTCCCCTTTTCTCCTTGATTGCAGTCATACCTTTTATTTTTAATTCTTTTTTTTTCAAAGGACCTGAACCCTTCTCATCTTCCCTATTTTTTGATGTCAACCTGCCTTCGACAGCACGATCGCCCCATCAGGACCTTCTTTACTCACAGGCCCGAAGGGTCCAAGCCCTTCTGATTCCCCTCGGGAATTTCTCACCCACAGTCTTCTCATCACTCTCCTCTTCGCGTGTCGGGAGATCGGGTCTCGCGATATCGCGACGCTCGCAGTACTGTCCTTGGGTGAACAAACACCGAAACCCCGATTCTCGATGGTCAACGGTCAACCTCGGGGTATCGCTACTCGCGATGTCGAGCCCTTGTATCTCAAATCCCCGAGTATCGAGGTGCCGATGCCACGTGTTACACTCCACGCAACCTCCGTGGGACCCGTCGCGACTCGGGAACTCGCTATCTCTCTGTGCTCCCTTCAACTTGTAAAACGCCGAAGTGCCAAATCCCGACTCCCCTGGGTCTCGTGCCACCTGTCCCTCTAGGGGTCGACGGCTCTGATCAAATCGGGGAATCGCACTTTGCGATTTTGACGTGCATGTGTTTCCAGTACTCGCCAACCCCGATTCACCGATAGGCGATGGAAAATGATCCTTCCTGCGCCTGAGGGTTAACCTCCTCCCTCCTCTCCCAAATCCAATGATCCACGGGACTTTGCGAGTCTTCACGACAAATTCAAGTCGTCGATTCTCTTCCTCTGGAGAATCCTCTGTTTCGCCACCTTCGTCCTGTGCAACTGAAAACAAGGGACTATCCCTCCTGAGCTTTTGTCCACTCGGACTTCCTCAGGGATTTCTCAAACACGTTCCCTGTGCTGGGTCTTCAACCACTTCTAACAGTGATGAAGTCTTCTGGGTCCTTATGCATTCACGCTCGCAACAGCTTCGACCTTCCCCTTCTCAGACTTTCTACTGAGACTCAAATTCGACCTGCACTCACCTGCACGGCTCGAATAACTCAACTCAACTCTGAGAGAAGGGAGAACAATCCGTTCGACTGCTTAGCCTCCTCGACACACTCTATGCGGAGGAATTCAACTGCACTCTATGCAGGAATCTCCTGGCCTAAGCAGAGAAACAATTGAAACTCATTCCTTCACTCTCTCAGGTTTCGAACCTGATATGCAATCACATAAGCAGCATATAATAGATAAGCATAGAAAGAAGAAAACATGCACAAACATAGTATCAAAAACACACAAAGATCAAACACGTCCATGGAATTGAATCAAAGCTCTTCCTATTAATTCAATAACTGTACATGGAGTTTCTTCACAAATTCTCTGCTCTGCTCTGCTTGCTCTCAATGCAAAAATGCTGAAATGTATGAGTATGTTACAATGATACAAGGGGGGGTGTCTATACTCCGTTTTCCCTCTCGAAAGATAAAACTGTCTAATCTACAATTAATTTCTATCTACCAGCATTAAATTAAATAAATGCCTTCCTATCTATAATATATTACAAGTGCGCTTGGATTTAAATGCCTTCATTTAAATGGCGGTGCAAAATCTTTCCAAAGTATTTCAAAAAGGTATATGCTGGCATTGTCCAGTTGTTCTTCTCTTTCCACGCGCTGGCTCGCTTGATAGTTGAGCGATGCTCCTGCATCATACTCCTCGGCTCAAAAGATTTCATGGGCTCCTTCTCATGAGCTCCTGTACAGTCTGCCCATGTTTTTGTATCACTGCCTATGTCTCCCAGCTGGCATCCTCCACTGGGTGATTCTTCCATTTTACCAGGTATTCAAAATATTATTTTCTCCTGGTCTTTCTTCCAACTCTTTTATCCAGTATGCACTCCATCTCAGGTTTCTGTGCAACTGGTAATTGCTTCTGCCACTGGACCACTGGTTCCTCAGTTCCAGTGTCTACTTCATCAGTCTTGTAGGGGTATAAATCTGAAATATTGAAAATCGGAGATATTCCGATGCCCTCTGGCAACTCAAGCTCATATGCATTTTCACCAAACTTCCTCAAAATTCTGCATGGCCCGATTTTCTTCATCTTGAGCTTGTTGTACGTTCCCCTCAGAAACCTCTCTTTTCTTAAGTGCGCTAGAGCCACGTCTCCAACTTCGAACTGAAGCTGTCTCTTCCTCTGATCGGCTCGACGCTTATATTCCTGGTTCGTCTTCTGTAGCCACTGCTTCACCTCCGTGTGAAGTTCTTGTATCGCCTCTGCAAATTCCTCATCCCTCGCGCTACTAGTTTCGGCCTGTTCTGACTCCCTGAGCTCAGACACTCCTCTTGGCTGCGTCCCATACAAAATCTGAAATGGGCTCTTACCTGTACTCCGATTCACTTAATCGTTGTACGCGAACTCTGCCTGTGGTAAGATCTGATCCCAACTGGTGGGTTGCTCAGTCACCATGCTCCTCAACAGATCCCCCAAGCTTCTGTTGCCTACTTCTGTCTGCCCATCTGTCTGCGGATGGTAAGAAGAACTGAATGCCAAGTCAGTCCCCAGCTTCTTCCATAGCATCCTCTAGAAATGACCTATGAACTTCGTGTCCCGATCCGAGACTATGCTTCTCAGCAATCCATGCAATCGTACGATCTCTTTGAAAAATAAATTGGCGATGTGAGTCGCATCGCTCGTCTTATGACACGAAATGAAATGCGCCATCTTCGAGAACCCGTCCACCACCAAAAAGATGGAATCCATGCCTCTCTGCGTCCTCGGAAAACCCAACACAAAGTCCATGCTAATGGCTTCCCATGGCCTCTCAGGTATGGGCAATGGATGATAGAACCCTGTGCTCTGTCTTCGGCCCTTCGCGTGTTGACATATCCTGCACCTGTCAACAAAACGCTTCACATCCGCACGCATGCCTGGCCAAAAATACGATTTGCTCAGCTTTGCGAATGTTTTGTCATGCCCGAAATGATCTGCTAAGCCCCCGCTATGTTTCTCCTTTACCAAATTCTCTCTCATAGAGCAATCTAGAATACACAGTTGATTGCCTTTGAAAAACAATCCATCCTAGATCAGGTAGTCAATCCATGGACTCCTATCCCTGAGAACTGGGTTCTCGGCTGCTTCGTATGCCTCGCCAAAGTCTGCGTCACCTACATACATATCTTTTAAATTCTCAAAACCCAAGGTCTTGACCCTGAATTCCTGCATCAATAAACATTTCCTGCTCAAGGCATCAGCCACCTTGTTTGCAGTCCCCGAAATGTGCTTGATCACGAATGTGAAATTCTGCATGTACTCTACCCACTTCACATGCTTTTGATTCAGCTTCTCCTGCTGACAAACGAATTGCAATGCATGATTATCACTGTACAGCACAAATTATTTGGGTATCAGATAGTGCCTCCACTTCTTCAATGCCTGGACAATGGCATAGAATTCTTTGTCATATGTGGAGTACTTCAATTTTGCATCATCCAGCTTTTCGCTGTAGTATGCAACAGGTCTGTCATCCTGACTCAGAACCCCTCCGACAGCATACCCACTGGAATCACACTTCACTTGGAAGGTTTTCTGGAAATCTGGCAGCACCAGAATTGGCTGCTCAGTTATCTTCCGCTTCAACAGATTGAAGCTCCTTTCAGCCTCGGCTGTCCACTGGAAAACCTTATGCCGCTTCCTCACCGTATCCATCATCGCAGCACTGATTCCGCTGAAATTCCGAATGAATTTCCTGTAGAAGCTTGCCAATCCATGGAAGCTCCTTACCTCAAAAACATTTCTCGGCGATGGCCAATTCCTGATTACATTTACCTTCTCAGGATCCATTTTCAATTCATTTGCCGAGATTACAAAACCCAAATAAATGAGCTCTGTCTGCATGAATGATCATTTCTTCAAATTAATCAGCATCTTCTCCTGTTGTAATCTCCTCATTACAATGGCCAAATGCCTCAAGTGTTCTTCCCTGGTTTTACTGAAAATCAGTATATCATCCAGGTACACCACCACAAATTTGCCAATGAATTCCCGCAGGACTTCATTCATCAGCCTCATAAAAGTGTTGGGTGCATTCGTCAAGCCAAACGGCATGACCAGCCATTCGTACAAACCCTCATTTGTATTGAATGTTGTTTTCCACTCATCTCCCTCTCTCATCCGGATCTGATGATATCCGCTCTTGAGATCTATCTTTGAAAAATAATTTTCCCCACTTAGGAAATCCATCAAGTCGTCCATTCTCGGCAATGGGAACCTGTACCTGATGGTGATCTTGTTTATTTCCCTAGAGTCTGTACACATCCTCCAGCCTCCATCCTTCTTCGAACTCAGTACCGTTGGAACGACACATGGACTAAGACTCTCTCTGACCAGTCCTTTGTCCTGCAGATCTTGAACCTGCCTTTTGACTTCCTCGTTCTCCTGAGGTGTCAACCTGTACGCTGCCTTATTTGGTAAACTTGCTTCGGGTATGAGGTCAATATGGTGACTCACACTCCGCATTGGTGGTAACGAACGAGGTAGTTCTTCCACGATGATGTCAGCAAACTCTCCCAGCAGTTGCTAAATCTCCTCTGGCAAGTCGTCCACTCTTGTGCTTGTCAGGACAATTCTTGGCTTCCTGACAACGAAGAATTGTGGATCTTCATCCTTCTCCAGCTCTGTGAGAAGATCTTTCCCACTCATGAGAAGTATCATGCTGCTAACTTCTGGTTTCACTTCTTTATCCTTCACCGGCAACAACTTATGAATTTTTCCATCCTTCTCCAAGGTGTATGTGTTCATCCTCCCGTCATGAACAACATGTCTATCATACTGCCATGGTCTACCCAGCAGTATGTGGCATACATCCATGGGAATAACATCACACAAAATCTCATCATGATAATTCCCATTTTTGAATTTAACTAAGCATTGTTTAGTGACACTTACCCAGTGTCCTTTCTGTAACCACGAGACTTTATGTGGGCTCGGGTGCTTAGCTGTGTTCAGCTCCAATTTCTCCACCATCTCGGTCGAAACGAGATTATCGGTGCTCCCGCTGTCCACTATGAACTTGCACTTCCTGTCCTTGGCTGTACAAGCCATTCTGAACAGTCTGCTCCGCTGCACTGAGCTGTCCACCTCCTTCTTGGGTTTCAAAAGGACCTTATGCATTCCAAGCGACCTTCTGCTGTCCGCATCCTCGCTCTCAACATCACGCCCCTGCTGCGCCTCAACGATGTGAGCTTCACTTCTATCCATCTTCCTCTCTGGACAGTTAATGGCTTTATGACCGTATTTACCACACGTGAAACATGTGATAACTCCTCCTCGGCCTCTTCCTCTGCCTCGGGTATGAGGAAATGTATTTGCATCAACATATCCTCCTTGCTGATCATCTTGCTGCCTCCTCGGCTCAGCAATTTGCTGCCTCTACTGTGAGGTTCCACCTCTTTCAGCTTTACCCTGAGGTTTCTTCCAATCCTCCTTGGGATTCTGTGTTCTTTCCTGGGCAACAGCTTTGCCTCTGGGCTGGCTCCTGCCTCGCCCTCGCTGTCCCTGCTTGCGGCTCAACTTTTCTTCTGCTTTCAGAGCCATCTGGTACGCATCCTCGACAGTGTGGATGGTCAGCATGCTCAGCTCATCCTGAATGTCATACCTGAGACCATTCAGGTATCTTGCCACCTTTTCATCATCACTTTCCTGATGACCAGCTCGAATGTTGAGCCTATAAAATTCTTCGGTGTACTCCTTCACTGACATCAACTTCTGTCTCAGGTTCTGCATGCACCTGAACAGAGTGATTTGGTAATCTCTCGGAATAAATTTCGCCTTCATCTTGGCGACCATCCGATCCCATCTTTTGATCTTCTGTTTGCCTTTGGAACGCCTGTCCTCCTACACCTCGTCCCACCATAAGGCTGCATGTCCTTTCAGCTTGGTGACAGCATGTCTCACCTTCTTGTCCTCTTCGATGTCCTCATAATCGAAGTAGGTATCGAGTGCCCAGATCCAATCCAGCAACTCCTCTACGTTTAGACTCCCCTCATAAGTCGGGATGTCCATCTTTGTCTTCGAGCTCATCCTCGAAATAGCCCTGATCAACCTCTCTGTTGAGGCATATTCTACTGAGACCTCTTCTTCCGCATGTCCAGCTTCCTCTTCAACCTAGGAATCACTGAACTCCACTGCACCAGCTCCACGCCTCTGTGCAGTCTCCATCTCCTTGAGTCTCACTCTGAGGTCTCGCATCTGGTGTTCCATTTCAGCATTGCCTGCTGGCCTACCCCTTCTTCGGGCATCCCTGTCCTCACGATCAGGTGATGGCCTTTCTCTCCTGGGCGGCATTATGTCTGCTTCTCTCTGCTACCTAAACAAAGAGAACTTCCACAACCTTGCTCTGATACCACTTGATGTCAACCTGCCTCCGACGGCATGGTCGCCCCACCAGGACCTTCTTTACTCGCAGGCCCGAAGGGTCCAAGCCCTTCCGATTCTCCTCGGGAATTTCTCACCCACAGTCTTCTCGGCACTCTCCTCTTCGCGTGTAGGGAGATTGGGTCTCGCGATATCGCGAGGCTCGCAGTACTGTCCTTGGGTGAACAAACACCGAAACCCCGATTCCCGATGGTCAACGGTCAACCTCGGGGTATCGCTACTTGCGATGTCGAGCCCTTGTATCTCAAATCCCCGAGTACCAAGGTGTCGATGCCACGTGTTATAATCCACGCAACCTCCGTGGGACCCGTCGCGACTCGGGACCTCGCTATCTCTCCATGCTCCCTTTGACTTGTAAAACGTCAAAGTGCCGAATCCCAACTCCCCTGGGTCTCGTGCCACCTGTCCCTCCAGGGGTCGACGGCTCTGATCAAATCGGGGAATCGGGCTTCGCGATTTCGACGTGCATGTGTTTCCAGTACTCGCCAACCCTGGTTCACCGATAGGCGATGGAAAATGATCCTTCCTGCGCCTGAGGGTTAACCTCCTCGCTCCTATCCCAGATCCAATGATCCACGGGACTTCACGAGTCTTCACGACAAATTCAAGTCGTCGATTCTCTTCCTCTGGAGAATCCTCCGTTTCGCCACCTTTGTCCTGTGCAACTGAAAACAAGGGACTATCCCTCCTGAGCTTTTGTCCACTCAGACTTCCTCAGGAATTTCTCGAACACGTTCCCTGTGCTGGGTCTTCAACCACTTCTAAAAGTGATGAAGTCTTCTGGGTCCTTGTGCATTCATGCTCGCAACAGCTTCGACCTTCCCCTTCTCAGACTTGCTACTGAGACTCAAATTCGACCTGCACTCACCTGCACGGCTCGAATAACTCAACTCAACTCTGAGTGAAGGGAGAACAATCCGTTCGATTGCTTAGCCTCGTCGACACACTCTATGCGGAGGAATTCAACTGCACTCTATGCAGGAATCTCTTGGCCTAAGCAGAGAAACAATTGAAACTCATTCCTTCACTCTCTCAGGTTTCGAACCTGATATGCAATCACATAAGCAGCATATAACAGATAAGCATAGAAAGAAGCAAACATGCACAAACATAGTATCAACAACACACAGAGATCAAACACGTCCATGGAATTGAATCAAATCTCTTCCTATTAATTCAATAACTGTACATGGAGGTTCTTCAAAAATTCTCTGCTCTGCTCTGCTTGCTCTCAATGCAAAAATGATGAAATGTATGAGTATGTTACAATGATACAAGGGGGGGTGTCTATACTCCGTTTTCCCTCTCGAAAGATAAAACTGTCTAATCTACAGTTAATTTCTATCTACCAGCATTAAATTAAATAAATGCCTTCCTATCTATAATATATTACAAGTGCGCTTGGATTTAAATGCCTTCATTTAAATGGCGGTGCAAAATCTTTCCAAAGTATTTCAAAAAGGTATATGCTGGCACTGTCCAGTTGTTCTTCTCTTTCCACGCGTTGGCTCGCTTGATAGTTGAGTGATGCTCCTGCATCATTTTTCCACCTATTCCATTATATTTCCCTTCTTTCCCTGATCGTCATGGTATCTATCACTTATAAGTCCTTTTTTTTGGTCCCACCCAGCCATTTTTCCTGACCCGCACTTCCCCTCTCTAAATGGCCACCACTCGCAACCAAGACCTGCAAGATTCCATCAATCAAGTGACATATGAGATTGGCTCTACCAATTCAAGGCCCAAGTCTAGAAAAATTTTGACACCATGGAAGACAACTTCATGAACCAATTTAACACCCTCCAGTCTATTGTCAACCAGTTGTAGAACCGCCCTTTGGTTCCTTCCTCCTCGGACCAACCCGATGTTACTGACTCCTCTCATTTTCTACATTTTCAATCCAACTCCTTTTAGTGTGACCCCCTCCTTCCCTATGTCGAGGTCAATAAATTTGATGGATTTGATCCTACAGGTTGGGTCACTCAAATGGAGCATTATGTTTCTTTTCATGGTATTATTGATG
The DNA here is from genome assembly GCA_032191745.1 of Picea mariana. Classification (NCBI taxonomy): domain Eukaryota; kingdom Viridiplantae; phylum Streptophyta; class Pinopsida; order Pinales; family Pinaceae; genus Picea; species Picea mariana. The sequence continues at coordinate 34,460 of JASDQU010509976.1, read as the reverse complement.
AGTTATGGTTCCCTATAATTTGTTGTTTTGTTGTTATCTCTGCAATATTTCCATATTTTGTTGCTATCTCGATGTTATTCTCTGAATTATTTCTCTTTTCTGTTAATATAATAGACCTGGTAGCTTACAAGATTCATATGAGATTGATCTACTTACATCTTGGTTTCCAACATACCAAAAAAACATGCACAAGACAAGAACTTGTTAACTTGAAATATATCAAGAAAATGATTGAAGATCATATAAATTTGAACACGTGAACAAAAATATCATGTGTATATGTGTAACATGTATATATACACACCTACGCACATCCCTTGACAGATTATTTTCATGTCTTAGCTCCAATTTGCACCATTGAACAACTTGATTAGCGGATTCAAATTGACATGAGGGTTCATTTGATATCTTCAAAGTGCTCGTTTTACACATGCCCCTGCACCGTCGTGCTCTCCTTTTCCATGACCAGTATAAAAAAAAATCCAACAATGTGTAATGTTTGATTTCTTATGAAGACAACACAATCAATAGAATGATCCTGAATATTTGAACTGACCCGCACATCCATTTGACCATATCCAATGTTGATCGAATCTGATCCCATGTTCTTTCAATGAATCGTAAAATTTATCAAAACAATGTTGCATATAATTTGTATCGTGTGCTCGATCATCACTTATATAAAAGTTATATTCTTTAATAACATGTCGATTTTCATTGGTGATTGCTATGTTATCAATACTCCATTGAGAGTGTCTATATAGAACGTGGACAAATATAGTCATTTGATCAGAATGATAATATTCACTCTGTATTTCTTTTTGTGCAACGAATGTGTAATTCTGTGCAAAATCAATTATAGACAAAATTGTCCCTAGTGGAAACACTTCATGGGATTGTTTGAATTGTAGGTCATTCCATCGAGCTCTATGTGAATTCTTGGTGTATTGATAAATTTCTTCCTCAAATTTCTTCAAAAAATCTATCACATAGATTTTATCTACTTTTAAATTAATCCTTTTGGAAATAGCATTTGAAGAATGTGGAGTCGTGTTGCTGATATATTCATATCTCTTACAATTTACTGTTATATTAGAAAATGATTTATCATTCATATAAATAGGATACTTTGAGTGAAACAAACTTAGATTTCCACAAGAATCACATTTCTTTCCACCAACAATTTTTTTTTGGTAACATAATTCATCACCTTCTCTTTCACATAGAATTTTAGATATAAAAGTACGAAATGTGGAAGGAGGAGGTGAACTTGGCCATAAATGTTTACCAAAATCAAGAAAAGTGTCATAATATAACTCAAATTCCACATGATAACGACAACAACAAGTGTTGTGAATAGTGATGGGTCTAACAAACCATGGTTTTTGTTGCAAAAATGTATTCATGGAAATTTTAACTTCTTTGTGCTCTTCTTTGAACTTATTGAACAATTTTATTTGTCATTGGAAATATATGTTTTGGATGTTCTTCATATTTTTTCATGTTATTCCTCGTCGCAACACATCCCATGTATGTGGTGAAACACGGGATTCTATCAACCAACAATTACGAGCCGGTTCTTTACCATTTTATGCAAGTCTATCTTTGTAGGGTTGTCTAGAAACAATTTTCCAACAAGAAAGTTCATCATTTGCATCTATTTGCAATTGAAATTTTCTATGTTTGTACAATTGTTTTCTTGAGGTTCCCATCACTTTTTCTATGTGTTGTGTAAAATGATCTTTTATATTGCTTGATGAAACAACTGTTGTTTGTATCACTCTACATGCAACACTGGAATTTTTTTTTAGAGATTTTCCAAAATCTTTTAATACACTAGTTATATTGTCAAAGACATTATGTTTCGCCTTTATATATTTTGTCGACTTTTGAATACCCAATAATGGTGTAGCTTCTTTTAACATTTTATTGAATTTATTAGACAGATTAAAAGTTGAGCTTGTATTGTTACTGATTCATCTTTGAAAAAAGTATTATACATATTCTTAACATGATATCTTATATAATGCTTAACTTCTTTCTTCCCAAATTTGTTAGTATCAAAATTTTCTGATATTTCATCATCAATGTTGATAGATTCTCTTGCATATTTCAATTTAAAGTTTATATTAAAATAAAAAACCAAAACATAAATACACTAAACTATATACAACTGTTCATAGATTATATTATCTATATTTTGTACATACCTATAGGTGATTCAACTTTTGGTTAAATTTCAGTTTCAATGACTTCATCGACGTTATGAGGAAAATCTATTTATGTTTTTTGAAAAACATCAAATCTGAATTATTATCATCTATATTTTAAACAATAATTTAAACAAATGAATTATATACTTTTAATATAGACAATATGTACATGCATACCTGGTTGGACTAATTCTTGTCAAAAATCTCTATTTACATCATCATCGTTTCTTTCTTCAATATTTTCACGTTCTCGTTTCTTTCTCCAATAATGATCTTTCCTTTGTTCATTATGGTAAGTTTCATCTCGAGTGTGATCAAATTTTCTCTTATGCAAACTTTTGTTTCCCATGAGTATAGTTATCTACAAAACTTTTAAAAAAATTCAACATTTCATAATAGTCTCAGAAAAACTTCGTTGTCACAAAAATTATTAAAAAATAATATCAAGAATTTTATGTTAAACAAATCCTTCACCTTGAAAAACATGTTCAAGTAAGTTTTCACCTTGGAAAAATGTTCAACAAAGCCTTCAATATATAAATTGTTATTCCAATAAAAACTTGAACTTCAAAAAGATAATTTTTTTTGCATTCAAAACATCAACCACTTTGTTCAAAACAATGAAAAAGATGAATCAAACTTTTTCTTAGGGGCTCCACATATGCAAAACCATGAAAAGAGCGAGTGAATTGTGTTAAATTGGTTCGACCGAAAGAGTATTTATAAAATTTGGCGCAAACGTAAATAGAACAACATGTCCCTTTATTTTTCCCGGCCGAAAGAATTCTCTCACCCACCTTTCGATCGAAAAACTAATGTTCAACCAAAAAATGAGGAATCCGTTTATTTTTTACGGATTCTGTTATAAAAATATATTTTGTCTGAAAAAAATATTTTTCGACCGATAACTAGCAAATGGGATTGTTTGCAGGAACCTGAGAATGCCCTCCAGCTTACTTGAACTTTGGAGGTTGTGGACTTCTGCAAATACTCAGAATTTAGTTTCGAAATTGATACCAGCATTTGTAAAATTCAATCTTCTTTCAATGGATATAATTTTTTTCATTTTCATTATTTTTATCTAATTTTATTTAATATAATAAAAAAAACATTGCATAATATTTTCAGGTGACATTTTGATTCAGTGAAATGGAATATCCGTATCTCTAAAAATACACAGTGGAAAATTTAGAAAAACTTATATTCAAAATCCTTAAATTGTTTTGTTCAAAAGGGTATGTTTATATTTTACTTTTAAGTAAAAATTAAGATAGATAGATGGTGGGGGAAAACATGTGTTTAAAATCTGCAAATTTTTATCTTGGTCAACTTAAAAAAATTCTAGAAATTATAATATTCATCTGTTAGATTCAAAACTATAGTCATAAGAAAATAGAGTCTTTGTAGATGGTTCGAGTATATTTCATTTGTAAAAAACAAAAGTTTAATAATAGATACATTGTTGGAGGAAAAAATAACTCATTATCATTCCTTTCATTTTTAAGGAACATACTGTGAAACAATTGCCAAATTGACATATCAAATCTCAATAAAAATAATTTGAAAAATAGTCAGTAGAAAGCTAACAAAATTATTCACAAGTTTTGTTTATACTATAAAGTGAAATTATAAATAAAAAAAATACTTTTGTATACCGGAAGTTGAAGAACTTGTGAAAATATAGTTTTTTTTCTCATAAAACAAGCAAAATAGACACCCATCTTCATGATTTTACCCTTTATTCTTTTGTGTCTACACATTCCAATTTCACCACTTTTTGAGTAACTTGATCTCTTAAGAAGTGATATTTGATTGGGCTGTGTATTGTTTTAGAATGCATTACAATATTTTTAGAGATATTTATGTCACTAGTGATATCACAGTTAATTGTAATAGGATGATCATATCTTACTTGTAAATCTTCTAATGTTTGTTTCATCCAAAGAACTTGTGTGCAACAAGATGCAACAACAATGTATTCTATCTCTGTTGTAGACTGTGATGTGGATGTTTTTTTCTTACTTATCCATGCTACCAGGTATTCTCCTAGAAAAAATTCTCCTCCACTGGTGATTTTCCTATCATCCATACTACCAACCCAATCTGCATCAGTGTATGCAGTTAGAGTGAAATATTTATCTTTTGGATACCATAATCCAAGTTCTAAGGTGCCTTTAAGATATCTCAATATCTTCTTTATTACTTTTGAGTTTCTTTAGGTGCATATTGAAATATCCCCGTGAGTCCTACAACCTGCATGATGTCAGCGCTTGTTGTTGTTGAATAGAGAAGACTTCCAAACATTGATCTGTACATAGTTTGGTCCACTTTTGGTGAGTCGTCTTCTAGGATTAATTTACATCCAGTAACCATGGGAGTACTCATAGGTTTATTCTCTTCTATTTGGAATTTATTTAGAATTTCCTTGATATATTTGGATTGGGAAATGAATATTCCCTTTTTTTGTTTGAGTTACTTGTAAACCTAAGAAGAAGGGCAGGTATTCCAGCATAGACATTTAAAATTCTTCTTGCATTTTGGTTGCAAATTTTCTTTTTAGTATAGTAAGATTACATCCAAATATGATGTTCTATACATATACCACTACAATAATCATATTTTTATCCTCAATTTTGAAGTATAAGTTTTTTTCAGTAGTCCCTCTCTTATATCCTTGTTTTTGCAAGTACTCATCAAGCCTTGAGAACCATGCTCTAGGGGCTTGTTTAAGACCATGCAGGGCCCTTTTTAGCTTTCACACATAGTCCTAAGTTTATGTTAACATGATTCCTTCTGGTTTCTCAACATAGAGTTCTTCTTCTAGTTTTCCATTAAGGAATGTTGACTTGACATACATCTGATAGATTTTGAAATTTCTGAAGCATGCAAATGCCAGGAAAATTCGGATGGTCTCAAGTCTTTCTACTGAAGAAAAAGTCTCTTCAAAATCAATACCTTCCACTTGGGAATATCCCTTGGAAGTAATTTGTCTTTTTTCTTTATGATCTTCTCATTTTCATTGACTTTGCTCTTGTATATCCACTTAGTTCTGACCACATTCTTGTCCTTGGGTCTTGGGACTAGTTCTCAAGTATGGTTCTTCTCTATTTGGTCTTCTTCGTCCATTGATTTTATCCAATATTTACTTTTGTTGGATTCTTTAAATGACTTAGGTTCTATCATGGATAAAATTGCTTGTTTTGAGTCCAATGTGATTTTCCTTCTTGTTTCCACTCGTGCATTTTTATATCTAATAATATGACTTTCAGGATGATTCTTTTGAACCCTTTTTGATGGGGATTTTGGAAAGGGTTTTTCTTCGTCATCTTCATCATCATCTTGAGATTCTTCATAAACTTCTTCATTCTGATATTCTGAATCACTTTTATCATCCTATGTTGATATGTTCTTTGGTATGACTTGTCTTAACTTTAGATCATCTATATTTACATTGACACTTTCCACCATTTTATGTAGTCTTAGGTTATAACATCTATAATCATTTTTGTTAGGTGAATATCCTAGAAATATGCCTTCATCCAATCTTGGGTCAAATTTCCCTAGATTATCCTCATCATTTTTTATGTAACACTTACTACCAAAGACTATGAAGTATTTCACTGATGTTGGCCTACCAAACCATAGTTCATAAGATTTTTTGTCATGGTTAGGTCTAAATTGTGCTCGATTTAGTATGTGAACTGTTGTGTATATTTCATCTCTCCAAAACTTATCTAGGAATTTGGCTTCATTCAACATGGCTCTTGCAACTTCTTCGACAATTATATTCTTCCTTTCAACCACTCCATTATGTTGAGGAGTCCCGGGAGCTAAAAATTTTCTTTTGATTCCATGATATTCGCAGAGATTAATGAACTCTTTAGAGGTGAATTCTCCTCCATTTTCTGATCTCGGACATTTAATATTGAGATCTGTTTCATTTTCTACAAAGGCTTTACATGCCTTCAATTTCTCAAAGGCTTCTGATTTATCCTTTAGAAAGTATACCCATGTCATTCTTGTGTAGTCATCAATGACCAACATAAAGTAATGTTCTCCATGTATAATTTTATTTCTAGTGTGAATAAGATCCAAGTGTCTTGATGAAGAATGCTCTTTGTCTTGAACTTGAATTTTGTCTGCTTCCCTATTTGACAATGTTTACAAATAGGATTTCAAGGATTTATGATATTTGGCAGATCCCTTACTATCTCCTTCTTATTGGCTTTAATTAAGTTTTGAATATTATATGTCCCAACCTTATATTCCATAACCAACTTTCATATTCTTGACCTAAACAACATTTTTCTTCTCCTTCCATGTCAAGGATGTACACATTATTGGATGTTCTTGGTGCAACTACCACTAGCTTCCCTGTATATTCTCTTCCTATCTCACATTTATGAGAAAGAAAGGTAAGTATGTGACCTTGATCACATGTTTGACTTACAGTTAGGATACTTGATGCAGGAGCATCGCTCAACTACCAAGCGAGCCAGCGCGTGGAGAAAGGGAGACAGCTGGACAAGCCAGCGAACTTCATATTTTGAATTTACCTTGGTATTGTTGCGCCGCCGTTTAATCAAGGTCATTCAAAGCCGAGCGCACTTGTATTATATTATAGATAGGAAGGCACTTAATACTATTAAGGCGGATAGGTAGGAATTAACTGTAGATTAGACAGTTT
>JASDQU010509976.1:8630-27460 GCA_032191745.1 Picea mariana | reverse complement strand
TGCAAGGGCACCTTAAATGAGCACTTAACCTATAAAACATTGAGCAGCAAGTACATGACAGCTTGCTGTCCTAAAACAACAGAAACGGGACAGCAAACAGTTGAAACTTAGAGCCATCCTAAGGTCAAGGACAGACCTTAGTTGGCAGCCTCATAGGACCTCAGATATTTCAACATTTTCTTCCTCCTTCATTTTCAAATTTTGAAAATGAGTTCTATAGGTTTTCAGTTTTGATTCCTTGAATTTTTTGTCTCCTTCATATATGACCTTTGGTTTGTACCATATCTCTTTTTCTCACTTATAGTGCATAACATTTACAAATATAAGATTGGTTGATCCTCCTAGAATAGCATTGGCTACTCTTGAATTTTCATTTCATAACTTCTTTGCAACGATATCAGTAGGTGGGGTAGATGGTGCAGTATAACCAATTTCAACAAATTTCCAAACATCATATCCAAGGGATATGAGATAACTTTTCATTCTCATACTCCAGAATGCATAATCATTCCCTTTGAACAGTGGTGATTTGTTGGAAGACATTCCCTCTTATTGATCCATTTCTTTCAGAATATACCTTCCAGCTGTTAGACTGAGAAGAAGGCACCCACTCTGATACCAATTGTTGGAAACTTGGTCAATACTGAGAGGGAGGGGGTGAATCAATACTGTTTAATTATTTAAAATTTTAATAATTTTAACTTATTAACAACAATAAACTTGAATATAAAATCAATACAATAATACAAGTTACAATAATGATTGGGAGACACCAATCTCCTTGTTCAGGGCTTCAACCCTAGGAAGCACCAACTCCCTTGTTTTAGGGAACCAACACTAGGAAGCACCAAATCCCTTATTTTAGGGCACCAACCCTAGGAAGCAATGACTCCCTTGTTTTAGGGCACCAAACCTTGGAAGCACCAATCCCTTTGTTTAGGGTACCAACCCTAGGAAGCATCAACGTCATGTCTTCAAACTTTAATCGGTAAAGGAAATTAGTCCTTCCTTGCTCCACCCTTTCACCCTCACTTCAAAAGTATCTTTGAATTTCTTCCTTCGACTCTATACTTGTTTATGATCTTATGATGTAGACCACAAAGACACCTTCCTTTCACCTTGTTTGTATTCTTATATAATTTCCAAAAGGTATAAGTTTGGACCATTGTGTCTTTTAGTAATGAAACATTGCACCCCTTCATTTAATTAACACAAATGGTGATTTCATTCACTTATTTTTGTACACAAATTTATACATTGATTTCGTATGAACATGTGTGACATGGCCAGTAAATATGGTTCTTTGAAAGAAAATTGCCTAGATTTTCCTTTCATCATCAGATGCCGGATCGACTTCAGTACATTTTACCTTTTCATGAATGTCTAAAGAGACCTCCACATATCTCCTTTGTTGGTGTCTATTTAAACTCAACTTGTAAACATTTTACTTGATGGTGGATATTGAAATTAGTTCCCTCTTAGCTGCTAGTCACTAAAGATTCAACTTGGTCTTCACCCTTTTTCGTATTTGCTTCCTCGTTCGACTGAAAAACATATTTTTGGTTGACTCAACTACGCAAAATTTTGACTTGAGTATTTCGATTCTAGTCCACCGAACTTGCTTCAACCTTGAACCGACTTATATTTCCCAATTTAAGTTTTCTTCAACTTTGACCTTTATGTTATTTATTTCTTGGACTGACTCAACTTAGAAGAAAAATGACTTGTGTAATTCAACTTTGGTCATCCTGACTTGCTTCGGTTTTGACTTCGACTTCATATTTTATTTTGACTTCCTATACTTATCTGACTTTGACCTTCAACTTATTCTACTTATCTAACTTTGACCTTCAACCTTGTCGATTTTGACCTTCGATTTTGACCCCCAATTTCTTTGACTTTGACTTTCAAATTTTTCAACTTCTTCAACTTGAAATTCTTGTTGATATTTTTATACGAAAATACTTGATATCTACTACATTTTATTGAAACACTCAACTTTGATCCTTTCTCCTTTAATTTATATATTCGTCTTGACCCATTTAATTTTTTTTCTCGACTTAGGGTCTGACTAGTCGAGACAATTGTTTCTGACTCGAATTAAGGCTTGAATGGTCGAGAATTTTCTTGCTGAGACTTTTATACCAGACTTGTTGACATCTACTTGATTCTTTTTATATCAATTTCAATACCAAATCCATTCCCAACATTGACCATATTGGTCCTCTTTGTCATCAATGCCAACCTCATAATACTAGGTCCAACATTCTCCCCCTTTGGCATTGATGGTAACAAAGTAAATATTTCTATTTTTAATTGGATTTTTACTACTCCTCCCCCTTTGATAACAATGACAGAAGAGATCTTTCTTCCCTCCCCCTAAGGTGATGCTCCCCCTGAGGTGATGTTCCCTCTGTCCATGTGTTTCTTTCTTATCATGAAACTTTTGTAGTTTTAATGAGGTATGGTAATTACTCCTAATTTCTGCCTAAAATTTTCAAAGGTGCCCCTTGGTAGAGGTTTTGTAAAGATGTCTTCTATTTGTTCTTTTGTGTCTACATATTCTAATTTCACCACTTTTTGAGTAAATTGATCTCTTAAGAAGTGATATTTGATTGGGATGTGTTTGGTTTTAGAATGCATTAAATTATTTTTAGAGATATTTACGGCTGTAGTGTTATCATAACTAATAGTAATGGGATGATCATATCTTACTTGTGAATTTCCTAGTGTTTGTTTCATCCAAAGAACTCGTGTGTAGAAAGATGCAGCAACAATGTATTCTACCTCTGTTGTAGACAGTGATGTGGATGTTTTTTTCTTACTTATCCATGCTACTAGACATTCTCTTATAAAAAATACTCCTCCACTGGTGCTTTTCCTATCTTCTATACTACCATCCCAATATGCATCAGTGTATGCAGTTAGAGTGAATTCTTTATCCTTTGGATACCATAATCCAAGTTCTAATGTGCCTTTGAGATATCTAAATATCCTCTTTATTTCTTTTAAGTGAGTTTCTTTAGGTCAAATTCAAAGTTTTTTTCATCATCTACATCATTATTTTGAGTGTTCATTAACATAATTAAAAGTTTTGAATCTTCATATTCACTTTCTTCAGAAGAGCTATTGTCCTCTTTGGTGTAGTCTAGATTCTTCTTCTGTTTGTAGTATTTCTTTTTGTTCTTTTTCTTACCCTTCTTATGTTCTTTATGATTCTAAACTTCTTCATCATCATTATCCTGTTGCTTGGGATATGGACATTTGTTAGCAAAGTGTCCAACTTTGCCACAGTTGAAACATATCATAGGAAACTTCCCCTTGTATTTACCAGTCACTTTCTTGAGTTTCTTCATAAAGTTAGATACTTCTTCATCAAATATCTATAATAAATGTTCATTAGGTACGTACTCCTGCTTCTTCCTTGATTTTGATGCCTTGAAGTTTTTTCTCCTTTTTCTGGTTTTTCTTGTCCTGGTCTCATCTCATATGTTGTGAGGAACCCATGTAGTTCATCCACTGTGAGCTTATCAAGATATGGTTTATCTTCAATGGTATAAATTTTGGCATCATACCTCATAGGTAATGATCTCAATATATTTTGGACAATTGGTTTTTCTTTGAGCTCTTCTCCTAATGCTCTGATTGAATTGACTATTTCATCAACTCTTTGAAGATATTCAACTATGTTTTCTTCCTCCTTCATTTTAAAATTTACAAACTGAGTTCTACAGTTTTGCAATTTGGCTTCCTTGACTTTGTTGTCTCCTTCATATATGACCTTCAGTATGTCCTAGATCTCTTTTGTTGACTTATAGTTCATTACTTTTACAATATAGGATTGGTTAATTCTTCTAGAATAACATTGAATGCTCTTGAATTGTCATTGCATAACTTCTTTGCAACAATATCAATAGGTAGGGTAGATGGTGCAGTATAACCACTTTGAACAACTTGCCAAACATCACATCCAAGGGACATGAGATAACTTTTCATTATCACAATCCAGAATGCATAATCATTCCCTTTGAATATAGGTGCTTTGTTGGAAGACATTCCCTCTTATTGATCCATTGCTTCAGAATATACCTTTCAGATGTTAGACTATGTAGAAGGCACCCTCTCTGATACCAATTGTTGGAAACTTGGTCAATACTGAGAGGGGGGGTGAATCAGTATTATTTAATTATTTAAACTTCTAATAATTTTAACTTATTAACAATAATTGATCAACAATAGTAAACTTGAATATAAAATCAATACAATAATAAAATTTACAATAATGATTGGGAGACACTAATCTCCATGTTCAGGGATTCAACCCTAGGAAGCACCAAATCCCTTGTTTTAGGGCACCAACCCTAGAAAGCACCAACTCCCTTATTTTAGGGAACCAACCCTAGGAAGCACCAACTCTCTTGTTTTAGGGCACCAACCCTAGGAAGCACCAACTCCCTTGTTTAGGGCACCAACTCTAGGAAGCATTAACTTCCCGTCTTCAAACTTTAATTAGTAAAGGACATTAGTCCTTCCTTGCTCCACCCTTCCACCCTTACTTCATAAGTATCTTCGACTTTCTTCCTTGGACTCTAGACTTGTTTCTGATTTTATGATGTAGACCACAGAGACACCTTCCTTGCACCTTGTTTGTCTTCTTATATACTTTCCAAAATGTATAAGGTTGAACCATTGTGTATTTTAGTAATGAAACATTGCACCCCTTCATTTAATTAACACAAATGGCGATTTCATTAATTTATTTTCATACACAAAATTAGACATTGATTTCGTATCAAGATTATGGAGTCCTAGAAACAAATTTTACAATTCTACGACATGGGTTTTATGAAGAACATTCCAAATTACCCAACACATTGAAATTTTCCTTGGACCATGTGCGAGGTGGTCGGTATAAATGGTTCTTTGAAAGCAACTTTCCCATATTTTCCTTTTGTTGTCGGATGCTAGATCGACTTCAGTACATTTTAACTTTTCATGAATCTTTAAATCGACCTCCACATATCTCCTTTGTTGGTGACTATTTAAACTCAACTTGTAAACATTTTACTTGATGGTGGATATTAAAATCAGGTCCCTCTCAGCTGCTAGTCACTAAATATTCGAATTGGTATTCACCATTTTTCGTATTTGCTTCCTTGTTCTACCGACAAAAATCTTTTTGGTTGACTCAACTAGGAGAAATTTTGACTTGAGTATTTTGATTCCTGTCCACCCAACTTGCTTCATCCTTGACCCGACTTGTACTTCCAAATTTAAGTTTCCTTCTACTTCAACCTTTAGGTTACTTCTTTATTGGATCGACTCGACTTAGAAGAAAACCGACTTATGTAATGGGACTTTGGTCGTCCTGACTTGCTTCAGTTTGGACTTCGACTTTGACTTCGATATTTGACTTCTTCGATTTCGAATTCTTCTACTTATCCAACTTTGACCTTCAACTTTCTCTACTTATATAACTTTGACCTTCGACCTCTTTGATTTCGACCTCCAATTTATTTGACTCAACTTTCGACTTTTTCAACTTCTTCAACTTCAACTTCTTGTTGAGATGTTTATACAAGACTTCTTGATATCTACTCTATTTTATTGAAACACTCGACTTTGATCCATTCTCCTTTCATTTAGATAGTCTTCTTGACCCATTTAATTGTTTCAACTCGACTTAGGGTTTGACTGGTTGACATAATTGTTTCTGACTTGAGTTAAAGCTTGATTGGTCGAGACTTTTCTTGGTGAGACTTTTATACTAGACTTATTGACATCTACTTGATTTGTTTCATATCAATTCCAATACCAACTCCATACCCAACATTGACCATATTGGTCCTCTTTGTCATCAATGACAACCCCATAATACTAGGTCCAACAATCACCAATTCTAAGCATTAGGAGGAAGAGAAACAATGAAGAAATCCCCAAGAGTGACATTACAATTGCAATTGAAAGCAATAAGAAGATAGTGAGAAGGAAATGAAGGTGAACCAAATTTATGTGTTCAATCAAATCCACCAATGAAAATGCATTGGAATGGATGGAAAATCATGTCTTCTTCTAAACCACTCACCTCTATTTCCGTCACCAATCTCGATCCAGACCCGTATCAGAAGGGCATTTGTTCATTTCCAACATTTAGTACTATTGCCAATACTTCCTTGTGTAGTCGTTCCCTCCTCAATTTAGCCTGGTGCTTATGTTGAAATCTTTCATGAACAAGAAGAAATGATAGAGAGAACGAAGGGAGAAGAAATGACCAGGTTAGACAACCAAATACAGAGTCTTAGTACGTCTGATAAATTCATCAATGGTTACACCAAAGGAGGGGGAATAAAGGGAAAATTAGGGTTAGGTTTCTGAGTGTATCTATGCATGGGAGGTAGAATTGTTGGGCATGTGTTATATTCTTTGCATGTGTGTGTGTGGGTGCGTCAGATTCGACAATTGTGTCTGAAAATCCCTCTAGTATTTCTCTTTGTGTCATTTTCGTCGAGCGCTTCCTAGGAGGGGGGCAGGTATGGCCCCCCTGGTTACGCGTAATGCCCCAATTTTTTTTGTTTGGGCATTTTTGCTATTTTAGCAGATTTTTCTATTTTTAGCGGTTTTATAAATTAATTACAGATTAAGGGATTAGGGTTTTGGTATCTACGTAATATCTAAAAACATTGTATATATGTTGTATGGTGAATGGTGAAATATATACAATGAAGAGTTGAAAGGTTTTCTCACGGTTAAGGGTTTCCGGTATAAATCTATGTGTACTATGTGTATGAGCCATTGATTAATTTTTGTTTTTCTTCAGAATCTATATGCATTTCTTTACTTCACAGTTTTAAAAATTAAAAGAATATGCTAACTCAGAATGTTAAGAAACAAATTTGGAAATAGAGCCATAGGTGTCCAAGTTACAAAATTTTCTTACAATTTACTACAGATATTGAAGACTATGCAGGAATATATAGAGAGAGGGAGCATTAACTGAGCCAGACTATAATTTCTTTCTTCCCTATAATTGTAGGAAACAAATTAGTGTTAGGCCAACCACTAAGCACACTCTCTTCTTCTTCCCTGTAACAAGTCCTAGACATTTGATCCAACTTATTTAGAGAATCAAATGAGGGAAAATATATAACTAGGAAACACACATAGATATTTCAAGAAACACAGTAATACAATTAAACTCAGATTATATTAATGATTGTTCAGAATATAAAAGACTGTAAAAATTCAAAGCACACAAGTTAGCCAGAATGGTGGTAGCTTATCTCTAAAGATAGAGATGTGACGACTACACTAATTCGCAAGATGCTCCTTACAAAGAGGTAGAAAATTCCTTTTAACATAAAGAATCAATGAGAAAACCCTAAACATCCAAAACCCTAACCCCAAAAGATGAAACACCAAAAGGTTTTTGGGCCCCGATGTGGTTATTTGATACATACTCAACTTCCCAGGGGCACAAATTTTTCATATGACCTTCATTTGGGGTGCTCGATACCTCGTCAGAAAGGTATAGATGAGGAGAAAACATTATTTTCGGCCTAGAATATGCCTTTATCAACATGCTAGGAATTTTCAAGCCAAAAAAACATTGTTTAGGACCTCAAAATATCCCTAAAATTTTGGGACCCAAAAAACGGTAGAAAAGCTACCAAGATGTGAAACCATTCTGAATTAGTGGAAAAGGTGGGTGGCCACCTAGATCATTTATCCCCCCGTTAGGAAGAAATGGTCCCCATTATGTTAAGTTCCTCCATCAAATGGAGAAAATTCTATTGAATCTAACTCCTGGTGAGCCACTTGCCTTGGTGAAGAATGTTCCATGCTTTGACGACCTGATAGAGTTGGATGTTTTGTTGGCAAGTACCCTTTGTCTAGGTGTCCATGATCCGATAAAATTTTGCATGTTCAATGTAGTCAATATTGAGTTTTTTAAAAGTGCTCAACCTTATCTTAAGTGTCTAGGAGAGGTGGAAAATATGGGCGAAGAAATTCCACATTAAATACCAAATGCAAGTCAAGGAAAGGGAGATACTTAATTCAAAATCATTCTCACCCATAGCCTTGGTGATGGTGTAATTCCCATTTTGGAGTGGGAAGAGATTATGATGGGGTCCTGTGAGGGACTCTTTCTGCAAATGAAACCATACCTTATCACCCACCTAAAACTTGGGTGGTACCCGATGCTAATTGTGGCACTACTTGTACTCGGCATTGACTTTCTACAAAATGTCATGAACTTGTTATTGAATGTGTTGGATTCACTCAACAAATTTGGTTGCTCAATCAGCCTCAGCTTGATCATGGGAGGAATCTTACCATGCAACTACAATGAGAAGAGATATGTCAATGGGGGCCAATGGTTGGAAACCCAAGGACACCTAAAAAGGGTTTTGGCCAATAGAGTTGTGGAGGGATATGTTGTAGCTATGTTGAACATAAGGAAGGCTCTCATCCCATGTGTGCGAATGTTTTTAATTATACATCCTCGGGATATGAAAAATCATCTTGTTGACCACCTATGTTTTTCCATCAGTTTGTGGGTGGAAGACAATCAATTTGGTTACCTTGGTGTCCATCATCGATCATAGGATGGACCAAACCGTACTCAGGAATATGTTGTATTGATCTAAAATAATGGTTCATGGGATACCAAAATGAACCCAAACATGTTCAAAAAAGAGCTTAGTGGTGGCCTCGACTGTGATGCTCTTCTTGCAGGGTGCCAAACTGTCATCTTAGAAAATTGATCATTGACCATGAAGACACAATCCTTCCCATGCTTGGTTGAAGGTAAACCTGACATGTAATCCATGGAGATGGAATCCCAAGGTCTGTCAGGAGTAGGAATAGGGGTGTATAACCCATGTTTTTTGTTGGAAGGTTTGGCAATGGCACAAGAAGTGCACGATATGATGTACTAGAAGACATCTTTTTAAATCTTTGGCCAATAAAAATTATTTTGCATAGCTGTCATTGTTTTTTCCACACCAAAGTGTCCTACCCAACTGTAATGAGCTTCCCAAATAATATTTGCACACTCGCTTGAAGGAACAAAAATATGGCTCAGAGGGAATAATAGTCCATCCTGGAGATGAAAGTATGGAACTATTTTGCATGTGATGAATTTATGATAGGGAAAAACAAATTTAGATTCACTATTGTATAATTATGTCAACCCAGACATCTCATGTCCACAAGAGTTGAGAATTGTTGTTAGTTCCACAACCAAGGGTTGAATGAGGAATTATACAACATGGTTGGTGGTACCCTTCTTGTACTTGATGTTCAAGTGGAATTGTTATAGGTACATGGACCACTTCTTATTTCAATCATTTTATAACTTTCCTTGTGTCTACATGAATTGGAGATGCTTGTGATCAATTTGGATGACCGTTTCCTTCCCTATAATGTAATGCTTCTACTCTCGACATTTCTGCACAACATAGTACATCTCTTTATCATAAGTGGTGTATCTACGAACACCATCATATAGTGTTTCATTTTGATAGGCCACCTGATTCCCATATTGAGTCAGGAATGCACCAATAACATAATATGAAGCATCTATCTCATTCTCAAATGGTTTTTGCAGGTCTAGCATAATAAGGATTGGTGTTGAGTAGAGGCAAAATTTCCAATCCTCAAATGATTTCTATTGGGATGTAGCCCAAACAAACTTGACCTTCACTCCACCCTTGGTCACCTAGATTAGGGCCCAATAAATATGAGAGAACCCCAACACAAACCTGTAGTAGAAGTTGGTGAGGGCCAAAAAGATAATGAACTCAGTTAGTGTCTTCAGGGCTGGCCAATTGTGAATGACTTGGATCTTGTCCAAATCCACTTACACACCCTAATCATCCACAAAGTATCTCAAATATTGGATTCTCTACATGATGAAGGAATATTTATCCAAATTTTCATATAATTTGTGTTGTCACAGGGTTCCAAAGACCTAGTGAATGTGCTCCAAATGTTCCTCCCAGTTTTTTCTAAAGATGAGGATGTCATCTAAATATACGACCACAAAGGAGTTTTTGAATGGCCATAATATATCATCCATCATCCACATGAATGTGGGCAGAGCCTTAGTAAAGCCGAAAGGCATGAACAACCACTCAAAGGGACCCTCTTTATACTTGAAGGATGTCTTCCATACATTAGTTTTCTCAATCGACACCTAGTGGTATCCTGAATTCAGATCAATCTTACTAAAACATTTGGATCCCTTGAGTTGATCAAGAAGAACATCAATATGGGTGATTGGGTACCAGTTTTTTAATATGATCTTGTCCAAGGCTCTTTAATCAATACAAAATTGCCATGTCACATCCTTCTTCTGTACCAAAACAAATGCGCTCTCGCAAGGTGAGAAGCTTGGTATGATGTGGCCCTTCATAATCAATTCTTGAATCTGGCATTTGATTTCTTCATTCTCCTTAATATAACACTTGCATACATAGTCATTAGGAAGAGGATAATCTTGTGTCAAATTAATTGAATGCTTGACCTAACAATGTAAAGGCACCTCAGTAGGTGCAGCAAAGATGTCTTGGTGCTCTTCTACTATCTTGTCCACCTTGTTGGTTGTGGAGCCTGATTATCTTCCTGATTCATAGGTATTTATTTTCAGCCATGTTTATACCCCATGAAGATTATACACCCCTCCACGTGAGGGGGTTGCAGGGGGGTTTTCCCCCCTTGCGGGGTCTAGGGGCAAGTGGGTCCCCGAAGGAAAAATTACCTTTTAAATGTATATTGTAATTTCATAGTAAATTTGGACTGTTCATTAAAAGGTCACAGATCTTACAGTAGAAGTTATGTTATGGTTTTTTATCCTAGAAGGCAACCCTCTTTTCCAAGGGAATTGTATTACAACTATGTATCATTGTGAATATTGTATTCTGAGAGAGGATACTGTGAAAGAAAGAAGAGGAAGTTATAGTGGGTGTGTTGTAGGTTGTATCCCTTCATTTGTTGGATAATAATAAACGAAGGACCTGACAATTTCTTTGGTGGACATAGCCCAAAATAGGTGAACCACGTATATTTGTGTCTCTATTGTATTGTGTATCTTCTGTTTTTTATTTCCACATTTTTTTTTATTTAATTTCTCCTATATCTTGTTAATATAACAATTGGTATCAGAGAGAAAGGTAACTCGCAAGAAAAGAGGGTTCCTGGTTCGAGTGGGAGCAATGGAGGAAGATGGAAAGTTTAGGGTCTAGAAATGTAATGGCCAAAACTACCAATTATCGAAGATGCATATGGAAGATTATTTATATCAGAAGGATCTATTCCTACCATTGGGTGGAATAGAAAAGAAGTTGACAGCCATGAAGGACAAAGAATGGGAGGTTTTTGAAAGAAAGGCACTAGGAACGATACGACTGAGCCTAGCATCATCGGTGGCTTTCAATATTTCAAAAGAAAAGACAACGAACGAGTTGAAGGATGCATTGGCTAAACTGTATGAAAAGCCCTCAACATCCAATAAGATATTTATAATGAAGAGATTATTTAATATGAAGATGTCAGAAGGTGGGTCTATTGTAGATCATTTAAATGAATTTAATACGGTTACTAATTAGATAATTTCTATAAAAGTGGACTTTGATGATGAGGTCAGGGCTCTTATAACCTTGTGCTCATTGCCAGAAAGATGGAATGAATTGGTTATGGTTGTAAGTAACTCTTTCTCTAGTATAAACACTTTAAAATTTGATGATGTTGTTGGTGTTATCCTTAGCGAGGAAATTCTAAGGAAAATCACAAGTGAAACATCAGGTAATGCATTAAACATGGAGAATAGGGGAAGACAAAAGGATAGAGGAAAGAGCTCAGCGAACCGTGGGAATTCTAGAAAGGGAAGATCCAAATCCAGACTGGGAAAGATAGATTGTTGGAATTGTTTGAAGAAAGGACATCTGAAGAAAGACTGCAAAGCTCCAAAGAAACAAAGAGATGGACAACAGGAGAAAAATCAGGAAGCAAATGTAATAGGTGATGTTTTGATTCTTTCTGTAGATAATATTTTTGAGTCTTGGGTATTAGATTCAGGGGTTTCATTTCATGCCACACCCCATAGGAAACATTTTCTATATTATGTTCAAGATAATTTTGGATAGGTTCATTTGGGTGATGATGCACCATGAAAAATTGTTGGAATGGGAAAGGTAAAAATAAAGAAAATGAATGGAAACCAATGGTTGTTGAAAGAGGTAAGACATGTTCCAAATCTAAGGAAAAATATTATTTCAACAAGGCAGTTGGAAAGTGAAGGTTTTATATCTATATTTACATAGAAGGCATGGAAGGTCACCAAATGATCATTGGTGATAACAAAAGGAGAGAAGGTAGGTACATTCTATTTATGTACTTGGTAATACTGATTCTTCTATCTCTTTAGCTTCTATAGGAATGGATAAAGAATTGTGGCATCATAGGCTTGGACATATGAGTGAGAAGGGATGTATATACTTCACAAAAGAATTTTTTTGTCATATCTTAAAAAAATTGATTTGGATTTCTGTGAGCATTGTGTTTATGGAAAACAGAAGAGAGTCAGATTTCTTAGAGTCAAAAAAAGAAACGAAGAGTGAAAGGTTAGAGCTTATGCATATAGATGTATGGGGACCAACTCATGTATCATCTCTTGGTGGCTCTCATTATTATGTTATTTTTATTGATGATGCAACTAGAAAAACTTGGGTTTATTGCATTCGACAAAAAAATTGATGTTTTTGATACTTTTAAGAAATGGAAAGATTTGGTTGAGAATGAGACAGGAAAAAGGTTGAAGTGTCTCAGATGAAACAATGGAGGTGAATATTGCATCATGGAGTTTGATTATTATTGTTCATACCATGGGATTCATAGAGAGAAAAAAGTTTCAGGAACACCACAAGAAAATGGTGTGTCAGAAAGGATGAATAGGACAATAATGGAGCGTGCAAGGAGTATGAGATTGAATGTTGGGTTTCCCTTATAGTTCTGGGAAAATGATGTATATACTACTATTTAGTTAGTAAACATAGGACCTTCAAGCTTTTTGGATGGTGGAATTCCAGAGGAGGAATGGACAGGTAAAAAGGTAAACTATTCTTTTTTGAAGACTTTCAGTTGTGAAGCATTTGTCCATAATGATAAAAAAAAAACAACAAAGCTTGAGGAAAAATCCAAGAAGTGTACCTTTATTGGATACTGTGTTAATAATTTTGGTTATCGCTTATGGGATTATGAAAATAAAAAAATCATTAGGAGTAGAGATGTCATATTCAATGAGAAGGTCGTGTACAAAGATCAGTTGCAAAGAAAAAAATAAGAAAAAGAAAAACCAGAATACACAGTGCTTGATGAGATCACTGAAAAAAGAAATTCCAAAGGTACCAAAAAATAAAAAAGTACAACAAAAAGAGAAGTAGGTACCTCAAACTCCTACAATTGTTATTAGAATATCTACCAGGTTAAGTAGACCCCTTGAACGATACTCTCCTTCATTGTATTATTTATTATTGCCTAATTCTGGTGAACCAAAATGTTATGAAGAGGCAATGCAGGTAGACACTAAAAAGAAGTGGGAGAAAGGCATGAAAGAGGAAATGGATTCATTGTTAAATAAACAGACTTGGGACTTGGTTCAGTTTCCTGCAGGAAAAAGAACATTGTAGAATAAATGGGTTTACAAGTTGAAGGAAGAAGATGGAGGCAAAAAATGGTACAAGGCTAGACTTGTTGTAAAGGGGTTTGCACAAAAGAAAGGTATAGATTTTGATGAAATATTTTCTCCCCTTGTTAAAATGACTTCAATTAGGACTATTTTAAGTCTTGTGGCAGCATAATATTTTCATCTTGAACAGTTAGATGTAAAAAAATATTTTTTCCATGGGGATTTGGAGGAAGAGATTTATATGCAGCAACCACATGGGTATGAGGTCAAAGGGAAGGACAATTTGGTATGTAGGTTGATAAGAGATTGTATGGCCTAAAGAAATCTCCAAGGAAATGTTGTTTGATGTTTGACAGGTTTATGACATAACACAGTTATAATAGATGTCATTCTGATCACTATGTTTATTTTAAAAGGAGAGAAAATGGAAGTTATATTATATTGCTATTGTATGTATATGACATTCTTGTTGCAGGGTCTAATGTGCAAGATGTAAATGTGCTCAAGAAGAAATTAGCTAATTCATTTGCGATGAAGGATTTGGTTTCTGCAAAGAAAATCCTTGGTATGAGAATAACAACAGACATGAAAAATCACAAATTGACATTGTCTCAGAGTGAGTACATAGAGAAGGTGTTGGAGAGGTTTAGAATGCAGAATGAAAAACCAGTTAGTACACCTTTGGCC
This sequence comes from Picea mariana, assembly GCA_032191745.1. NCBI lineage: Eukaryota > Viridiplantae > Streptophyta > Pinopsida > Pinales > Pinaceae > Picea > Picea mariana. Next base: position 13,086 of record JASDQU010509976.1, on the reverse strand, counting down.
AGCCATTTCAAATTAACCAAGGAAATGTATCACAGGACATAGGAGGAGATAGAATACATGTCCAGGGTCCCTTATTCATCAACAGTTGGAATCTTGATGTATGCGATGGTTTGCACAATACTAGATATTGTACATGCAGTGGGAGTCACGAACAGGTATATGAACAATCCTGGTAAACATTGGGAGGTAGTAAAGTGGATTATTAGGTATTTGAGAGGTACTTCTACTCATGAATTATGTTTTGGAGGTTCATGCATTGTTCTACAGGGATATGTTGATTCATATATGAGAGGTGATAAAGATAGCAGGAGGAGCACCATAGGGTATGTTTTTATTGTAGGTGGAACAACAATAAGTTGGATTTAGAAGCTACAAAAGGTTGCTGCAATTTCAACAACAGAAGTAGAGTATGTTGTTGCTACAGAGGCTAGTAAATAAATGATTTGGTTATAAAGGTTTATGGAGGAATTAGGAAAGAAGTAGAAGAATATTAGGTTGTACTTTGACAGTGAGAGTGCCATTCATCTTGAAAATAAATCAGCCTTCCATTTGAAGACTAAGAATATATAGCTCAAGTATCATTTCATACGATCCGTCTTTGAAGATGGACATTTGAAGTTGGAAAAGATACATACTAGCCATAATCTTGCAGACATGTTAACAAAGGGAGTAGCCAAGGAGAAACTAAGTTCCTCCTCAGTTTCAGTTGGTCTTCAAGAATGAAGGTGAAGATGATAAATTTTCTAGGTCCAAGAAGGATCATAGTCCAGAAGATACATTAGTGGTGGAGTTGTTGAGATCAGTCTCCAAGTGGGATATTGTTCGTTGTGGAGCATGATTATCTTATTGATTCATAGATCTTTGTTTTCAGTCATGTTTATACCCCATGAAGACTGTACACCCATGAATATTGTATACCCCTCCACGCGAGGGGTTTTCCCTGCCTACAGGGTTCAAGGGGATCAACCCTCTGGTTGGAGGGTCTGGGGGGATCATCCCCCTGGCTGGAGGGTCTCGGGGAAAGAGAACCCCTGAAGGAAAAATTTCCTTGTAAATGTATATTGTAATTTTATAGTAAATCTGGACCATTCATTATAAGGTCACAGATCTGACGATAGAAGTTATGCTAGGGTTTTTTCCCTAGAAGGCAACCCTATTTTCTGAGGGAATTGTATTGCAATTATGTATCATTATGAATATTGTATTCTGAGAGAGGATATTGTGGGAGAAATAAGAGGAAGTTACAATGAGTGTGTTGTAGGTTGTATCCCTTCATTTTCTGGATAATAATAAAGGAAGGACCTGGCAATTTCTCTGGTGTACATATCCCACACTGGTCGAACCATGTGTATATGTGTCTCTATTGTATTGTGTATCTTTTGTGTTTTATTTCCACATTCATTTTTATTTTATTGCTCTACGATCCTGTTAATCTAACACACCTGTTGCTATTATGTAGATAGACCTTGTTTAGAGGTTGTGGCAATTGCAGTGACCCTTTTTTCACCTTCTGACCATAACATAAAGAGGAAAAAACTCTCAATCTATGAAACCACCTTTCATCATTGATTCAGGGATATCAAAGAGACCATAGTAGTTGGGACTGCCTCCGGTACCCTGTAGAGTTAACCTCCCAAAGTAATAATGACACTACAGGGCCTAGATTCATAAATATCATGACACTTCCACATATATGGTTGTCCTAAAAGAACACCACAAATTTCAAGGGGATCCAAACATCACACAATACCTCATGTTTGAAGTATTTGATGTTGTAGTGTAGGCGACATTATTGGTTGACATGAATGTATCGTCCCTAGTTGAGCCAACCGATGGTGTATGGTTGAGGATGAAACATCGTTGTTAGGTTCAACCTCTTGATGACCTATTATAATATTAGGTTCTTCTGGCTACCACTATCAATAATGAAATGAAGGGGGGTCCTCTTCACCCACATCTATGAGTGGAAGAACCACTCCCCTTCTTCAGGCTCCTCTGGTTCCTCTAGATGCAATTTTGTGGTAGCAATGGTGACATTGGGTTCTATGTAAATGATTCATTTTCCCTTCTTCTCTTTCTAATTAGAGTCTAAGTCAACATCTAACTCTGAATATTTTGTCTCGGTCAACAATGATTGTTTGGACTGACATTCATCATTGTTGTGCCAAGGGATTTTGTGGAACTCATACCACTTTCCAGTGTCCTTCTTTGACTTCTCGTTACCCTTCTTTTCTAGTGGCTTAGACAGATTACCCTGGGTTTATCCATCCTTTCTCTATCATTTTCTTTGGAAGTTAGGGCCATTTTTACCATGCTTCTACTGCAATGGGTTTGTAGAGATGAACTCTCGCTTATTCTTTTGCTTGAACTTTTGATCAATATTTACAGCATATTGGTAAGAGGTTCCCATTGAAGAGATGTCCAAGAACTCCATATCTATTTGGATGTATCTATGTGACAACTACGCTCATTCGAAAGAAGCTCCCTACAAAGAGGTAAAAAGTGCCTTCTAACATAAAGCATCAATGAGAAAACCATAAACATACAAAACCCTAACCCTAGAAGAGGAAACTCTAAAAGGTTTGTGGGCCCCAACATGATTAGTTGATATGTCAAATTCCCAGGGCACAAATTTTGCATACAATATCCATTTGGGGCACTCGGTACCTCATCATAAAGGTCTAGATGAAGTGTACACATTCAGTTTGGCCTAGAATTTTCCTTCAACTAAATTTTGGGAACTGTCGAGCCAAAAAAAAGTTTTTTAGGGCCTCGAAATGGCCTCAGAAGTTTGGGACCATAAAAAATGTAGAAAAAATACAAAGATGTTGAACTATTCTAAATTAATGGAATAGGTGGGTGGCCACTAGTATCCACCTAGATCAACATCATATGGTTAGGAATGAGAAATCAATCATAGTCTTCATCATCTTCAGCAACACCACCACCAGAGGAGGAGGAGGAGCACAATGTTAGCCAAGTAGAAGGAATGATATGTTTAATAGTTGTTGAAACCCCAAGCCATGGACTGGCTCAAGGTCGGTTTGAATATTCACCATGTAATCGACTACCCTAATAACAAAATGATGGAGGCATTGAAAGGAAAGTCCTAAAAATGTTCGGTTTTTTGTTGAATTTGTAGGTCCCCAGCTGGAAGCCTCATAATTTTATTTTCTAATATGAGACAAAAAATCCAATCCTAGTGGATTTTCTTTTCTATCATTTTTATCCATGATCGACTCATGGGATAGTACCTTCGTAGATTTATAAATATCCACCACTGTTCCTTCTCATCCTCATAGGAGGATGCTTGAGGGTAGGGCTTGGCTCATTTCAGTAGGAGTTATCTGAGGGTGTTCCTTCTTTCTACATCTTCAGACTCAGACTTATAGTAGCAGTATCTGAAAAAGGGCGTTAAAACTGAGAAAAAGGGTAATTACAAACAAATTATATCTAAAGAAGAAATAGGAATTTGTGGGTAGTGATTAATCACTAGCACACTAGGTCAGAAAACCCTAGGTAGGTAACAGTGGAAGACTTACAAAGAGGGACATTTATTTCTACACCCTAATGCTTGTGCAAAGATATGGGCTTATATAGAATATTTGTTGAGATTTTATATTCTTTACAGTGGAAACTCAATCAATCGATTGACTAGTTGAGGATAATCGTTCGAGTGATTGATTGAGAAAATGATTAAGTCAATTTGATGGTCGACATGTTAGCTAAATGGAAGTCAAAAGGTGGTCGACTTGATGGCTAATTTGTAGCCAACTAGTATTTTCCTAGTGGTCAAAACTAGAGACATAATCTTGAGAATTATCAGATCTCAACCTATCATCTTCATGGATCTGTAACTATTTTGGGAGCCCTGAATTAGGGGTTTTATATAGAAGATGCCTGTAAATATGGAAATATGTAATACTATCTATTAAGTATATGCAATGGTCATGAAGAGGAAGCCAAATGGATCTAAAGTTTTTCTTGTAATTAAGCAAGGGTGTAAGATTGTGAATTGGTCTTAGGTGTGGATCAAGGTTAGTCATGTAACTCTTTGTTTAGTTAATGAATAAGACAACATAAGAGTAGGAGTTTCTCAAGCATTGTTGGTTTTCCCAATTAATGGTTTCCACGATAAATATATGTGTACTATGTGTGATTTCCATGGTCTTACTTTTTGTTTAATTCTATCTTTCCTCTCCTATTAGGTTTACCTGCAAATGACAGGGAAGTGAATGTACATGGCTTTGTCAACACCGACTAGGATAGAGATATTGATCGAATAAGGTCAACCAAAATATATGTGTTTAGAATGTTCAGTGGAGCAATCAATTGGATGAGTAAGAGACAAACGACAGTAGCCTTGTCGACAACATAAGCTAAATACATAACATCTACCTATGCAAGCAAGGAAGCAGTTTGGTTTCATATATTGTGCTCAGGGATTGGGTTTGAA
>JASDQU010509975.1:40425-60976 GCA_032191745.1 Picea mariana | reverse complement strand
TGTGTAAATTTCTTTGGAGAGCTTATTCTTCCTCTCTTCTCTCGATTCAAAGGAACATGTATGTTCTTCCATGGTTGTGATTACTTGTAAAAAACACAATAAACTTGTGAGCTTGAGAGATGTGCAAGTCTCTAGAAGATAAAGGAGTTGTTGCTAGTAGGACAATGCATGTGTTGATTTTGAAGGGAGTGTTCATAGTTGTAGAGTAAGAAGAGAGACTAGGAAACCTAAAAACCCATTACCTACCTGTCTAAGGTGATTATTAACTTAACTAAGACAAGATCTACCACTCTAGGATTTGAAAGGACAATCAATAGATCATAATCTCCTTTCTTTCACTAGAGAACTAAAGGAGACACATTTCTTGAGTGAATTATGACCTTGTGTTGTGTCTATTTAAGAGGGAGAAGTTTAGGGTTGATTGAATGTAGAGTGATATGCCTAGAAGAGTTTCACTAAGAGAAATTGTGGTAGGTCTATGGTTTTTCCTAAAATTCTAAGCATCATGGGTCAAGTTGAATGATAAATAGATCCTCGTAGTAATACAACCCCCTTATGGTATCATATTCTAACTTGGGTGTGCCATATATAATAGATAACTACATTTGGGAGGTAAATTGCTCCTCTACAATCAGTTTGGTGGATAAACAATTGAGAAAGATAATTGTTGTCTTTATCTTTGTATGGTTTATCTTTATGTTTTGTATTTATGTCATTTGATTCTTTGATTTATGTTAATGGAATGAGTTAATTGTGGAAATATTTGTAATTATATTGATAAATGAATTTTATCTAGGTTTACCCTTAGAATTTATATATATGCAATGTAATTCCACATTATCTTTTGCATATGAAATTTGTGTGTTATGGTTGGAGCCCATGTTGGTTTCCTACTAGAAAATCCAATTGGAAAATAAAAAATAAATTTGAATTGGATTGCCTTGATGGTTAAGGGAGGCATTTTAGGCATGTTAAAGAATGGTATAGAATCTTTGTTATATCAACAAACCATTATTGGTAGAACATGTGAATGGTTTGATTGAATGCCCAATTTGGATAACAATTGTTTGACAAAAGGCCCAAGTGAGAATGGTTTCAATTCTATCATCTTGAATTATCATAGTGATGAGCTGATTCCTAAGGCTTAGAAACCATATTTACCAATAAGGCTCTTCGGAAAACAATAGCGATCATTGAGGATGAGCTTGAATTTAGTTTATTATTGAATAAAAATAAACCAAAATTCAATGAAGTTCATTAAAACAATGTGTTGTTGTTGAACTATTTAGAAATGAGCTAATGATGGTTTAGAGGTAATTAAAGAAGCATTATCATGATCATGGTATTGGTAGAATCAAATAGGTGAAAGAAATAGACTAAGAAGGTTTAGGTATCAAACCAATAGGGTAAGGTTGAGAAACATTAATGTATAGTTGGCCTAGATGTCAAGTGATCAAACCTAGTAAAGTGCATTCAATAATACAAATGTGTAGCATTCTAATGAGGTCCATGTTTCAAGTCTCATGGAGTGTATACACTTGTAGTTATTTATTGATGGTTCAACCTACAAAACTCAAGAAAAAGGTAGTTGCATTATGTGTCTATAGTGGAATGGGAAGTCATAGGTTCAATTACAACAAAGTCAATTAGGCAAAATTGAAGAATTTTTAAAACATTGGCTAATTGTTGATGTTTTGAGTAACCAAAAAGATTAGTTCATAGGAGATGAATTGAGTCTAGTAGGTACAAAATCTTTGGGTATAACATCTCGAGGAAAATGACCCGAAAGGCTTAGTAATGGAACTTGGGAGTAGACCCTAATGAATGGTCAATCCAAGAAAATGTGTGAATTGTCATGAACATGAATTTTTGGATAGGATCATGTTGTAGTCTAAGGGAAAGTACGAGAAGGTTGTTGGTAGATCCTTACACATTTCAATACAATCTACAAACTCATATATAGAAAAACATAGACATAGAGATAGATATACACATGAAGTGGGAGAACCATCAATGCATTTTATTATATCCAAAACAACCTCTTACTTTCCATTACATAATCATGTATGTGTGTGTGTGTGATGTGCAGTTACCAATCAATTACATTTCCTAATTGTTCAGTATATCGACTATAAATGTCTATTCGACCAACTTTCTTAACTGACTAATGCATTTGACTTGGATAGTTGACCGGTGGGTCTAGTCGGTAGTGTCAACTAGCCCTTATAACATCCCCCTCCCTCAATTCCTTGCTTGTCCCAAGCAAGGGGGGAGTGTGGCTAGTACATTGAAAGATCTTGACAAAATGGGAAATATAGAGAGAGAATTAGAGAAGAAAAAATATGTTGGTGATCAGCACTATTGGAATCCATTTACTTGTCTGTCGACTACTAGCTCATGGCTTGTCTATTGGTTGTATTGTCTGATCATTTGTTTCTTGAAGAATTTCCCACTCATGAATTATTACATTTGGAGGCAGTGGAGATACTTTTTTTTGTACATGGGATTCTTCTAATCCTTCCCTCACTATCTATGGAGTCCTTAACTAATGGATTACGCCTAGAAAGTTTGAAATGGATGTTGTGGGATTGAAACACTGGAAGTTCTTTCGGTAAGTCGAGGTAGCCTCAGAATTTTCTAGTTATGGAAGTCCTTCAAATGTTGTTTGGTAGATAGTGGGTGTTGTGTGTAGAAAATTCCGAGAAAACATATTCCATTCTTTAATTGAGTGCTATGTTTCTATTCCAAATAACTTTAGTTTTCCCAAGAAATCCATCTTGTCGGTCAATGAGGCTTCCTAAACTAGGATTGACTCTTGGTCGAATTTCTCTTCATCTTTGTTTGTTTTTTTTTGATCAATTAGATTTGTTTAGTGGCTTGATATATTGTCATTTATTCTTTGGTTTCCTCTCTCAACCATTCCTTTTCTTGCTTTGCTAGTTTTGTCTTGCCTACTTTTTCCTTTGCAATCCAAGTCATTATGACTACTTTATTTTTTGATTCGATGGTGAGGTTCCTTATTTTCTTTAAATCATCAACTATTGTTTTATGAGCTTTGAGTTTGTTGTAGGTTGATGAAAAGTATGTCAGCCATGTGTTGAGTACTATATGAAACATTGTTTTCTGTGAGGTGACATGTTCTACTTTTTGATGTACCTCTTTGAATTTCTCAAAATCCACTTGTCAGATTGTTGTTTTTTGTTGGGCCAATCCATCCTTATTACTTCTCAATGCCCTATTGTGTACCTTCTTGAGCTTCTTATTTTCTTGTCTCAAATGTTGGATTTTTGTTTGATTTCTGTTACATGTGCTTATGACTGCTTCTATCAAATGTTTCATTGTTGCTAACAGGTTGATTCCCTCTATTGATTGATCAATGTCCATTTTTTCTTTTACAAGTCGTACAACATCCTTTAATACTTGTTTCTCTTTACTTCTTCTTGTTGTAAGTCGGGTGCCATCTCTTGAATCCTTATTCCACCTATTTGTTACATATTTGGACACTTCATTATATAATTTCATCATTTGGTCATCCAATGCGAATGATGGGTCAAATATTGTTTCTTTTGGTGGTTCTATCAACCCGACTGGTTTAAAGGTTGTGAATGTAATTGCTTTTGAAGTAGTATCTTTTCTATGCATGGTTCTCTTTTTCTTGCTTATCTCTTCTAGATTTTGTTGCTATGGTATAGTTTATTTTCCTTTATCTGCATCGTTGCCTCTGTCAGAATCCATGTTACCTGGATTTTATTTTTTGTGCTCCTCTGATCCTGGTTGTGTACCAACATCTTGTTTACTCTTGTTTCCATCATTCCCTTGATCTCGTGCATCGTTTTGGTCGGTGCTTTCAATCTGTTCTGGAGGATCTGACTGATATTTGTGGGGACTTCTGAAGGGGAGATTCTCTGGAGTATTATTACCTTCATTTTGTTGTTCTTCTGTCTCGACAGTCTAGTGGTCTCTTTTCGTTTCTTACTCATTGTATTATGCTAATAGATCTGTGTCATCCAATGGTATCGTAACTGGATGTGCATTGAATGAGTTGTGTGCAAGATAGGTTTGGATTGACCCCTAGATGTTTGTGCATATTACTTCTCTTGTATGTGTCGAGGTACCTGCTACAACATGTGAGTCAATATGGGTCGACTAGCTTTGTTTTCTCTGATAAATGTATGTAGGTTGAAGTAGAAAATAATTTCTTCGATTGTGATAGTATTTTTGGTAGTTCTCATATGTATTGTGTGGTCAATGTCCTTTGAACTTGACTACGATGGATTTCCTTAATTTATAATGGTGGGTGGTGAGTCTGAAATTGTCTCATCTAATAACACTTGCCTTCGCCCTTTCCTGGATCTCTTTTTATTTTCTGTTGTTTTCCTTGTTGTTATTTTTTCTTCGATGATTGTAGTAGGCTTGGGTGGTGGTGATTCTCTTGTGAGGTCGACAACACCTATTCACATTCGATACTTCTTTAGATTGGGATTCTAAATGGGGTCAAGTCAAGTGCTTTTTGACCGATGTGATATAATTGGGGTCAATCGTTCTATGTTTTGTTCTTGCTCCTCCTCCAATCTTTGCTTATTTTTACCTCTTGTTTCGACTTGCTTATCTAGGGATCCTTTGGTTTTCTTGGTTTCGATGCACTTTATGTCAAGAGTTTCCATGGCTTCTTTGAATTCTGACCCTATGCTTGACTTCAATATATTTTAGGTAACTACTTGGTCTTTTTTCTTTTTGGAGAGCTCTTTAAGTTAGATTGTTGGTGAAGAAAACAAATCCTCTTATCATGGGGTCATTAAAGTCGAGAGTTATATTTGATTTAAATGTTTCTTTCCAAATGATGTTGACATCTTCATGTACTACATTGGAGTCAATTTCCTTCTTACCTTTAGATGTTTTTTCCTACTGTCTTTTCTTAGTCAGTGCTTATTTTACTGACGTGACCCCTTCCTTGTCTAGATATGATACAAATGGGATTGTGTACAAGGTTGCTTCTATTTCTTATTCTTTCTCTCCATTGGTCATATGTGGTAGAATGATTTGACTACCACTCAATACATCTAGTGGGATCGGGGTTTGAAATCCCAGCTATCATTCGAGCTCCTGGAAGATTTGATATTTTGTCGGTTTGTATTCCAATTATTCAGGGGTCAGGCCTCCAACGACTCCACACTAGAGCATGGTGGTGTCCAATCTTAGTTGAATATAGGAAGTTGGTGGTAGCACCCTTTGAAATTTATGCTCTACCCTCCACTTATGTGATACATTCTTCAAATGGTTTACCCAACATTTGAACATGATGTCGGCCGAGACAGAGTAGGGTGATCTGACTACTCTTGATGCAAAAGTCCTAAAGTTATCCATAGTCGGACTATGTCATGAAGTAAAGCTAGTCTCCCTGACTGGACATACTTGGTTCATGGAAATCCAAATTAAGAATAATGGGAATTTGATTGCATGCCCATTTTCTTGGCAATCCTTGCAATTTCTCTTGATTACTACAACTAGCTGGTATTCCCAATCAAATTGTGCCCCCGACTAGAAGATTTGGCCAATAGCTTCTAGAATTATAAGCTTCATGTTTGAAGCTCAACCCGTGGTTGTTAGGCACATGGACACTATAATACATGTCCATTTTTCTTGGAGGTCCATTACCTTTTTTTTATTAATGACCCTTTTGACTTTTCTGTTGATGTTCCTCCAGTGAGAGTCTGAATCCAATCATTAGGGTTTAGAGGTTTTGGGACTGGGGTACACCCATGAGGAATTCTAGTGATTATGTGGATCATTCCTCTGGTGATCCTAACTGGAAAATCTAGCCACAGATGGCCATTATGATACCGAAAGACAAGGAATTTTGTAGCCTCTTCCTTCCAACCATTAAAATTTGTGACTTGAGGTGCACCGAAAAGGTGTCAAATACATGTTTTCTCAAGGAATTGTGTTTCCTCTTTCCATGCACCAACTTCCATTTCCCATGCAATAAAAATTTTCCAATGTCGAGACCAGTCAGTTTCTTCTATTCAAGCACTATGTTTTCCATGCGCACTTTCATTTCAGTTGCACCAAAGTTTTCAAATTTGGACTTTGCCCTTGGTTTGACAAATGAATCCCCAACTTGTCATCTCATTCTCAACATATATATGATTTATTGGAGGTCATATTGATCTTTTTGGAGTTCAAGGCTCAATTTCACATCTGGGATTTCTATAAATTGATTGTGCTAGTGCTCGAGTGTAAACAAAAGTGAGGCGAAGTTTATGCCTCATCCAAATTTTATGGGCGGGAGATGGAGCGAGGAATTTAATTCTTCCAGTGGGGATATTAATTTGTTTGTCTCGATAGTGGTGTCGAAACTGAGTTTTTGGTCGTGTGAGGGGACTTTTGTGGCTATGGTGGAATGGCAGTCGAACTTGTCTCGTCGAGCATTAATGGTATTAATGCACTCCCATGGTTTGGTCACGTCGACTATGTCGATTCCAATTTCTTGGGGGGTGAGATTGACTTGGTCGATATTTTATTGTGGCGCTTGGTTTGGATGGTCGAGGGCCTCCAATAGAAGTTTCCAACAATGCCAGTTTCTACTTTCTTGTCAATTCGATTAATGCTCAACCATTTGAATATATTCTTGGTTTGTTGGGGATATTCTTGTTTGCTTGAAGTGTTGTTCTCACACTCGCTTCCTTGATATTTTTCTCAGTCACTTGATCTTCAGAATTCACACTTATTGGACTGATGAGTTGTTCATTCAATTGGATGATTCTCTTCTCTTTCAATTAATCGACTATTATGTTTGTTTAAGTAATGGCGCAAAACTTGTTTGGGTACTAATCTTGCTCTTGTTTTTTGTGTTTCCTCGCTAACTGCTGACCAAGGACTCTATTATCTTATCATATTCCAGTACTTTGTCATGAATGAATGCTTTTATAGTTTGAGTCAATTAGATAACTTATAGTTATCGATCAATATTTTGTATCTAATTGTGGTAACCGACTTGTTTATTACTTTCTTAATGCTCTTAATATTTCTTTTACTTTTATTGCTTTGTCTTTTTTTCTCTTTATTTTATTATTTTCTATTATTTTATTTATCCCTTTATTCTCTTCTTCGATTTAGGTCGCTCTAAGGAGTTTTTTACCAAGTTGGGTCCTGCTAGCGCCCCTGAAGAGGTTTTCACCAATAGGGATTTTAGCCTATTATGTATGGTATTTTTTAAGTGGGGTTGACTAATTTTTTGAAGGGGTTCCCTTACAATGTTTCTAACTATACTGCTCTTGATGGTCATATTTCCTCGATCACATATGGACCTAACCATGCAGTTTCTAGCTTCCTTGGTTTTCCTTTTACTCAATTGTCATATCATAGTACCAATTATCCATCATTGATGTCCTTCTTCTTAAGATGTCGATCGCGCCAGGATTTTCGTTGATTCTTTTGGATTTACTGATGCTATTGTGCCAACATCCTCTCTTCTTCTAATTGGTTCAATTGATAGAAGTATTGTTTTGTGTTAAGAACATGGTTGAATTCTAGGACGAATGCTATCTAACGTGTGTTAGCATAGAAGTGTAATGGGATTACTGCTTCTTGACCGTAAACTAATTTGAAGGGTGTCTGACCAGTCGATATTTTGTATGTTGTTCTATTGGCCCACAATGTTGTTGGAACTTTATCATCCCAATCATCTCTATCAAGTCCATATTTTTTTGTTAATCCTTTGTGTATTGTCTTGTTAAATGATTCGACGACTCCATTAGCATGTGGATGATATGTAGTTGTCTTTCTATGGTCGATGATGAATTTCTTAAGAAATATTTCAATTGTACTATTGATAAAGTGGGTTCCTTGATCACTAATTATTGTCAAAGGGCAGCTGGATCTAGTTATTATGTTTTCATAAATAAATTTTACAGTTTTTTCCATTTTGTAATTCTCGACAGGTTCTGCTTCTTCCCATTTGGTTAAATGCTTGATGGTTGTAATGTTGTATTTTGGTCCAGTTCTTTTTTCTCTTTTTGGGAATGGTCCAACAAAGTTGATGGCCTAGATATCAAACGATAAACTAGGGTTTACTGAATGTAAGGGCATCTCGTTTTTTCATAATGGGCAGCCTAACCTTTGACACTTGTCTCATTTCTTTAACTATTTTCAATAGTATTTATGTAATTTCGTCCACCAGAGACCGACTTGGAGGATTTTCCTGGCTGTCATGTCAACTTGAAAGTGATCTCCTGCTGGGTTGGCATGTACTTCATTAATTATATCCTCACGTTCATTCTCTAAGGAACATCATCGCAAAATATTTTCAAGTCCTAGCTTGTCAAGGTATCCATTCATGAGAGTGAATGGTGTAACTTCCATTGCTAGGATCTTCTGTTTATTGGCTAGGATATCTTCATGTTCCTTACCTTCTTCTAGAAAATTTGCAACTAGTACTTTGGGAGATACTTCAACCCCGAATAAATTCACATCTGATAAGTCATCATCAATTCCATTCAGTTCTTCCCGTGTTTCAAGTCGGGATAGATGATCCATGACGATGTTCTTCTTTCTAGGTCGAACTACTACTTTGAAGTTGAATTATTGAAAGAGTAGTAGCCATCGACAAATTCTCCCATAATGGACCAGTTTATTCACTAGATATTTCATTGCCTGATGGTTCGTAAAAAATATAAAGGGATTTTCTAATAGACAGTGTCAAAATTTTTACAGGGAAAAAATCATTGCTAAAGCTTCACGTTTCGTCATCGAGTAATTTCTTTCTACTTTATTCAATTTTTGGATGGCATATGCATTCGAGTGGTTGACCACGTCGTCATATGGTTGGGATAAGATTGAACCGACAACGACATTGGATGCATCCACATGAACATGAAATTTCCTTGACCAGTCTGAAAATATTAAGATGGGTGCCTCTACCAATTTTCTTTTTAGTAATTCAAAAGATTTGTCACATTGTTGGCTCCAATGAAATTCAACTTCTTTCTTTAATAGTTCATCAATTAGGAAATTGATGTCAGAGTAGTGACATATGAACTTTCTATAGTACCCAATGTGTCCAAGGAATATTTTGATTTGTTTTTGGTTGACTGGTGGTTTCAAGTCGAGGATGACTTTAATTTTGGCCATGTTGACTTTTATTCCATCCTTGCATACAATGTGGCCCAACAATATGCCTATAGGTGTGGCAAAGATGCACTTTTTGGTGTTTAATGATAAGTGAATCTTCCTCCATCTTTCCAACAACATTATTAACCAATGGATATGGTATTTTAGTACGATGCAGATGGTCTAGTCATCAAAATAAATAGCCATTATTTTTGTAAATATATTCTTGGAATGCTTTTACCACTATCCTAGAGAAGATTGTTGGGGCATTTTTGAGACCGAATGGAATTACTCTATAAGCGAATGATCCAAAATCGGAGACAAATGTAGTTTTTCCCTGATCTTCCTTTGCTATAGGTACCTGATTTTATTCAAATAAGCCATCGGTGAAGGAATAACATTCATGTCATACTACTTCGTTGATAATTTCATCAGTGAACGGTGTTGGGAATGGATCAGTTACTCTGATTTTATTTAGTCCTTGGAAGTCGACACAGATTCTCAACTTCTTTGGGTTATGCTTCTTGGGTTGCATGACCATTGGACTTTCCCATTCTAACTTTTTGATCAGATATATAATGCCATCAACTAGCATTACTTCAATTTCTTTTTGGACAATGGGTTGGTATTTATGTGCCAGCTTATATGGTAATTTTTTAATAGGTTTGGCCCCAGGGACGAGGTTGATTTTAATCTCACCCATATCTTGTACCAATCCCTTGAGGTCTTTGTAGTCTCGTGTAAAGACATCCTAGTATTATTTCAATAGGTTGACTATTTCCATGGTTTTCTTGTCGAACCAATAGTCACCTATTTTGTCCATATTTGGTTGATCAACTATGGAGATGTCGAACTCTTTGGTCTTAATTTATGCATCCATCCATTTGAGCGCTTTTGACTCATATAATTGGTGTTCTCCTTCCATGAATTTATTATAGCTTGATGGGAAGTTAGGATTCTAGGTATCTTCTTTTTCATCTTTCTCTTCCTTGGTCACATAGTAGATTGTTTTTACATAGTTATGTACTCTTGGGTGATTTTTCTTCCATCTAAAACTCTACCCTGGAAAACTTCTATTTTCCATATCTATTCGATGAGCTATGAAATTATTTGAATTGTGTGTCTATACTAAATTACAAGTCGAGGTCAAGCCCACATTGAATTTATCTTTTCCTTTTCTTTGAATCTCTTCGGGACTTGTTTTTTCCAAAAAAAATGATTTCTCTTTCTACCTCTTGCAACAGTGCTTCTTCAGGTCTGAACTTGAAGTCTTTGAGGAAATTTCTTTTGATTTCGTTCTAGTCAAAAGTGTGTCCAGATGATTCTTAGATTTTATACCACTTATGGGGTATATCATCTAGTGTGTTTGGGAACATATGTGGCCACACTCTTTCATCTCGGTAGTCTTCTTTCCTACATTATTTCTCACATTATTGGATGTGAGTGACTGGGTCGAACCCATGTTTAAATGTCAGGATGTCGAGATTTGCTAATAATTGTTTTCCACCAAATATTTCCACAAAGTAAAGGGTGGAAATATTCCATGTTTGTAGTCGAGGTGCATGTGTCTCCCACCATTGGGTTGCTTGGTCTGTGAAGGATTTGTCTATACTTTGAAATATCCCCTGTTCTTCGACTGACTTGGAAACCTTGTTGACATGTATCGATAAAGAGTTCCTTTTTATAAACCACAAGGGTTTCCTTGTCTATGAATGAGTCGATATTATTGTTGGTGTTTTCTTAATCTTTCTTTTGACCATGAAAGGTACTACTCGTATCGAGAAGCATGATTTGGATCACCTTATTGGTATCGCTTCTATCAACCAACACTCTTTAGATTATGCTTCATAATTTTCCATTTGCCAATTGTATAGCTTTGTATCCAAATTTTTACCTATTGACAATGGAGACCTGACTAAGATTTCTCCTTCATTGTTGGGATCTGCGTTATCCTTCTGTTCATTCATTACTTGATACATTTGTCGGGCTTCATGAGCTTCGTCCCATGTCTCGACCCAAATTTTTCCTTCCTTTGGGTCCAAGATAATTATGATTTTTCTTCCACTTCCTTTCAATTTGATTCTATCTCTCTCGAGGGAGATTGCATCCCTCATGTTTTAGCCCCGAGGTCTTCCAACTAATGCAGGGTACATAGGAATGCCTTCGACCAAGTTGATTACTTCAAAGTCAACTCTTGTCGGGATTCCCATAATGGATGTGATTACACATTTTAGTGTTCCAATTGGTTCGATGAACCTATGATATGATAGCGTTAAAAAGTTCATTGTTGGTTAAAGCAGGGGTTTCCTTAGTCAAACCCACATTTCTTTTTGGAGGATATTTACTTGGGAACCAAAGTCAAATACGACTTGTCTGATCATATGTATGTCTATTTTAAGGTCGACTTGTCAGTCGAAGTCATTTTTTTTACTTTCTTGTGAGAACTGATGCAGACTTTTGACTTGGTCTTCGGTCTTCTTTATATTCTCTTAAAATTCTTAGTAGGCCAATCAAGCAACCGAAAAATTGATTCTCTTTCCGTAATTGCAAAAATTCATCTAGCGTAGTGTCTATGATATTTGCATGTCCTCCTTTATTTGTTTTATCCTGGTCGATGTTCCTAAAAAAATTCATTGCTTCTCGTATTAGTTTTTCTTCATTTTTTGGGACAAGATATGTGTTTCGACCTCCCTTCTGTCGACATAGTGGTTCTAGATAAATGTCTTCTCTAGCTCTAGATAATGTTACTATATGGAGGTTATTTGAGTTCAAAATATCTTATTTTGGCACCGTGTGCAAGAGATTTACATTTCTTTTATTCATTACTTTTTCTAATATGATTGGACAATCTTCGAAGGAGTGGTCTCCCACTCCACAAATGTTACAGAACATGAGATAAGTTTTATATTTAATTGGGAAGTCGGGACTGATGTGGTCATCCTTCTAACAATTGAAACAATAGTAACATCCTTGACCACGTCCTCTACCGAAATTTCCTCATCCTCTTCCTTGTCCTTGGTTGCGGCCATGACCTCAACCTCTGTAGTTGTTTCCATTACTTTGGTTGACATTCCGGTCGACCACCTGCATATGGTATATTGAGTGAATTTTTGTTCTATTTTTTCCATTAAACTAATATTCTTGTGTTGAGTGGTTATTCTCTTCACATATGTGACGCCACTTTGGCTGCACATTTCTCAAATTGTGTGGGAATTCCCTTGTAGCATGATTTATTATAGCTTTACATATATCACATAATGTTTCAATATGAATTCGACGGACTGTGGGATCGAGTGCATCATTGTATTTTCAATAATATTTTGTATGACTTTTTCTAGAAAATATTGTACACCATAGTTCATTGCGAGAGATCGACATGTTTTTTATTGATTGTTGTAGTTCTGCAATATTTTCTTCTAATCATTTCTCAATGATAGATGGATTAAAAGTGCCTTCATCATCCTTTTCTATTCATTGAAATTTTTCAGTGCTTCCTCACATGTATGTATATCATACATGCGTAGTGGTACCCTGATATTTTGCAACATGTCTGCTACATACCACTGTACAAGCAATTTCTCGTCAATTGCATAGGGAATTTGACTCAAGAGGTATTTGAACCTTTTATCATACTCTTAGACAGTTTCACCTAGATTCTTCTTGATTTCTTTCAATTTTTGTGTTGCAAGGTGAATGATGTCTTGCATTTTAAAGAAAGTGAGGAAGTTTTGCTTTATATCTGACTTTGAGCATTGTTGATTGTCTGTATAGTTCATATACCAGGTAAGAGCTCTAGCTCCAAGCGCGGCACCAAATTGTGCCATTTTTTTATTCTCATTAGTTATGTCAGTTGCATCCCATAATTTTTCACAAAAAAACCAGTGTCATTTGGGATCTTCGTCACCTTCATAGACCAGGATGTGACTGAGCCCCATTGTTAATTTCTTGGATTTTGATAAGACTGGTACTATTGAAAGAGTTTGTGTCGAAGTCAATTGAGAAGTCAAACTTCTTTCTTGAGTTGAAGTTTGAATATTCGAATTGATTGGTACAATCTATTCTTGGTCTTTAGTTGGGATGTATTCAATCACTAACTGCACTTGATCGTTGCTTGTTGGAGCATATTTCTAACAAGTTTGTCTATATACTATATGAATCATCCTCTGAGGGGTTGTGTTGATTCATTTTCACCATCTGTTGAGTTAGAATATTCCAAAAGTAAATTCACCAGGGGGGTGAAGTATATGAGATATCTTGTATGAAGGAGTATATATTCTATTCGATTTTTGGTGGTTCTTTGTGCTTGAATTCGTACTGTATCTCTTATATGACCAACACTATCAGTCTGACACCACACCCTTGGTGATTGTGTATCCACATGAAGCCTTTATCGAAGAAATTTTGCGATACGTGGGCTGGTACTTCAATATCCATATCGACTTGATCATCGTCAATATCCATATTTACTTGATCAATTGCTTGTTGGGCACCACCAATTGCCACACTTAATTGTAATATTCTACTCCTCTGAGGAGCCGTCGGGGCACTCTCAAGGGCTACTCGAGCGATATGTTGCACCTGGGTAGTTTTTTTGTGAGATTTTTGGGGATCCCTCTCATTTCGCACCTCTTTTGCCTCTTGTCCCACTCTAATTTTTGTACACCATTTGACGATTTATGAGTCTGTATTTGTCGTGTAGACTTCATACTTTATTCAGTTGTATTCCTGCTAACTTATGTCATTTTCAACTTGGGTGTGCTTCAACTTCGACTTCAACTTATATCATCTCACAGATCATCCAATCCCCTGACACCAACCCAACTTACTCACGGTCGATGGTGTTCTCATTTTATTTATGCTCATTTCTTTGGGAATTATTCCCAAGCTTCTTTGTTGTCTTCGCAGTTAGATTCCAAAAATCATTCCCACTCATCTTTCTTCTCTTACCAATTAGAGTTTGAAGGAGGACTTTTCAAAAGAGGTTGATACTCAACGATGTTTCTGACTCCCTTTTCTAGGAGGAATTTGTGAAGTAAGGATAGAACAATGCAAAGGAACCTGTCATGAAGTTTAATGTAAAAAATGTTTTTAATGGTTTGGACTAACTCTTTATATTCAATTGCTTTCTCTTCAATATAGTCTTTCACGATCTTCTTGAACCACCCATTCAGGTTTTTTCTCTCTCCGTTTATGATTTTGTGCATCAATTGCTCATCGGGAGTGAGTTTGTGCATTAGATTGATTAAGATATTCATAGAGTGCTAATAGAATGGATTCCAGGAATCATTTGTGCATCTTCGAGAAGAATTGAGTGCATGCTTCTGCTAGCGTCAATCAATTTCTTCGTGCGTAATTTTTTATATAGTTGGTAATTTTACGCTCCCACCATTCGCATATGTCCTCCAATGTTAACATCTTTGTGCCCTTTTTCTATGCATGCCCGAGTTCATAACTACCATGAACATAACCAATGTTGTAGTCTAAGGGAAAGTACGAGAAGGTTATCGGTAGATCCGTACAAGCTACAACCTCATATATAGAAACACGTAGACATAGAGATAGACATACACAAGAAGTGGGAGAACCATCAATGCATTTTATTATATCCAAAAAAAACATCTTACTTTCTATTACATAATCATGTATGTGTGTGTGTGTGTGTGTGATGTACAATTACCAATTTACATTTCCTAATTGTTCGAGTGATCGACTCTAACATTCTATTCAACCAACTTTCCTAACAGACTACTGCAGTTGACTTGGCTAGTCAACTCATGGGTATAGTCAACAAATTCGACTGGCCCCTACAATATATCCTTTGAGAATATACTTGAGAGGATAAGTAAGAAGAACAAAGAATACACCAATAAAATGGTACACTCGGGAAAACGAGAAAAAATTGGTCAAGAAAAACTATGGAAACAGACCCAAAGAAATGGGAAAAAGTCTAATTGGTACACTTCTGGGAAGAATCTTTGGACGTTTCATTCTTAGGGAAGGGCACCCAATGCAAAGAGACAAAATTTTTGGGAACTAATCTCCCAGGAACAATTTCTTCCAATAATAGAACTAAGGGGAGATGTCTTTTAGGAATAGACTCAATAAAAGGAAAATTGATTAAGAATTATGCGTTCATGAAGAATACCCACAAGTCATGTTCCTAGGAAAGGGTTCCCATTGTAGAGGAACAAATTTATGGGAATTATAGTTTCAAGAAGAAGAGCAATAACTGTGTTCATGGAAAAAGGCACTCGATGCAAAGGAACATGTTTTGGGGAATGATAATTCCAGGAAGATGCCCTAAATCCTTGTTCACGGTAAAAGGCACACCATGGAGAGGAGTAGAGTTTTTGGGAATAATAGTTCTAGGACACCCCCGCAAAAAAAAATAAGAACAAAAAATGTTTTTGGCATAATTTTGACATACAAATATGGATTGATATGAAATTTGAAATGAATGTTCATGGACAAAGTACCTATAGAAATGTACTTGAGAACAATTCTTTAGTTCAACTGAGAATACAAATAATTAGAAGATTCCCTTTAGGGGAGTTAGGGGCATAAAATTCATCTTGGGGACCATATCAATATACTAAAAGGGGGGTAGTAAGGACTCACTAGTGAGTTGTATCTACTACTAGATATAGGTCTAATAAAACTTCAAGGAAGTTGCATAATTTGATGAAATTGTTGTTGTATTTTGAATTCCAAAAAGAACATAAATAACAAAAATTAAATATTGACAATTATAAATTCTCACAAATTGAACTTGACCACTCTTACTTGGGGCAACACTTAAATCATGATCAAAATCTAACTTGTGCATACAAGGTTGTCTTAGAGGGTATCTTCCACATGGTTCCATAAAATGTTTATTTAAAATGTAGATGTTGTTGGGTATGTGTTATATTCTTTGAAAAAATGATTCCATGTACTATACACTGATATGGGAGCAAGATAGGGGGGCTAGGGTCCTCCCTGTAAGGGGATTCAGGGGCGGAGCCCCCGAAAAAAAAACCGACAATTTTTTTGCATCTATTTTTTTGAGGTTTTTCGGCACATTGGTTTTGTCGATGGTTTTCTAATTCCGATTAAGGAATTAGGGTTTTTGACTAATCCGGGTCAATGGATTAGGGGTTTGGATGCCGCAAGATCCTATATTTATTGCATTATAAACAGTGAAGGAAGATTATGAATAAATAATATTCAAGGTGCGACTCTAAACAAGTTGGCTTTCCTGGTTTGGGTTTCCAGGGTAAAAATATTAGTGTAATGTGTTTGTGTGCCACTGTATCTTTTTTGTTTTTATTAAGAATCTATTTGCAGTAAGTAATTGTAAAGGGTTAAAATATAAATTTTGTATCAGAGTTGTTATTGGCTTTAGTGGGACTCCTTTGTGGCTAAGGGTTTGAATTAGGTTTGTGATAAGCCTTATTATAGTGGGAGATATGTGGTATTGATTCTTCAGGTGAAAAGAAATGATGAGGAGTTCAAAAATAGAGATCGATAAATTTAATGGGAAAATTTTTGAGTTGTGGAAGCTCAATATGGAAGATTTGTTGGTGGACAAAGATCAATGGATCATTTTGGATCCAGGTATTGCACCTACACGGACGTTAGCAGACGACTGGGAAAATTTGGATCGGAAGGTGAAGAGCACAATCTGAACGTGTCTCTTAGATTCGGTATTACTGAATGTGTCAGGAGAAGCTGCGACCAAGGACTTATGGAATAAGTTGGAGACTTTGTATCCATCTAAGTCCCTGGTAAGCAAATTGTTTATGCAGAAGAAGTTGTATAACCTAAGGATGAAAGATGGAGACTCAGTGAAAAATCATATGAATGCCTTCAATACAGTGGTAAGTCAATTATTATCTGTTGATATTAAGATTTATGATGAAGATAAACATATCAGTTTATTGTGCTCTTTACTAGACTCATGGGATAGTCTAATTGTGGCCATAGGTAGTAATACAACTACTTTATTTTTTGATGATGTGGTCTCATCCTTGTTGTCAGAGGAGATGAGGCATTAGAACATGGAAGGACAGAGCATAGATGCATTATTTGCATGAGGATGCTCTAGGAAAGAAATATATCTAAGTCCTCAAGTGGGATATCTAAATATAAGGGTAGATCTAAATCTCTTGGAAATTTTGTAAAGGTATGCTGGAGATGTTGAAAAGAAGGGCACTAAAAGAATAAATGTACATCCAAAAGTGTTGAGAGAGGGAAGGAATATGAATTTTCTCCTTCTACAAAAGCAAAAACCTTCATGGAAGAAGGATGGTATGTGTACTTATCCTCTTCAAGAACACATGCATATCATGAGGCATGGTTGGTTGACTCGGGTGCATCCTTTCATATGACTCCCCATAGGGAGTAGTTTTGTGAATATGAAAGGTATGATGGAGTTGATGTTTTCCTAGGTGATAAATTGACAACCAAAATAAGAGGACGAGAAAAATTCAAGTTGAAGCTCATGGATGGAATGATTATAACACTCCCTCGTGTTCTACACATCCCAAGATTGGCCAAAATTTTTATTTTTACAAGAAAAATGGACGATGCAAGGGAAAAAATAGTGTTTGAGAAAGAAACCTATAGAACGGTTCGAGGAGCAATGGTGTTGATGAAGGGAATTCAGATTGGAACTATATATAAGCTACAGGGAAGAACTATTAGTGATGGGTGCAATAGTTCCATTGTTCCTGAGATTGGAGGTGAAGAAGAAAAACCTCCTACAGCCTCTGGAGAAAACACTATGATGTCGCATCAAAGACTTGGACATATTAGAGAGAAGGGGCTTCGTGTATTACATGGTAAAGGTATGGAAAATTTCTCTTTGTATCTTGATTTTTGTGAACATTGCTTATACGGGAAGCATAATTGGGTAAGATTCCCTCTGGTGCAAATAAGGTAGAGGGAATTTTACAGTTGGTGCACAATGATGTGTTTGGACCTGTGTCGGTTCCATCACTGGGAAAATCTATGTAATATGCCTCATTTATAGTTCACTTCTTGAGGAATACATGGATTTATTTCCTTAGGAAGAAATCTAAAGTCTTTAATAGGTTTAAAGAGTCTAAGGCTCTTGCGGAGAATCAAACAAAGCAAAGAATTAAGGTGTTGATGATGGATAACGGTGGAGAATTATGTGGAAATGAATTCAAAGAATTTTGTAAGAAGTACAATATAGAAAGGTAGAAGACTAATCCATATACACCTCAACAGAATGGAGTTGAAAAAATGTTGAAAAGGACACTGATGAAAAAAACAAGGTGCATGCTTAGTGGTGTCAGGTTAGGACATGAATTATGGGCAGAGGCAGTGGGTACTGCATGTTACTTGGTCAATTGATCAACCTCATCAACGTTGGATGAAAAGACTCCACATGAGGTAAGGATTGGTAAGAAACCCTCTCAAACACATCTCAGGGTATTTGGTTGTGATGCATATGTTCATGTTCCAAAGAAAAAAGGAGTAATCTAGATAAAAGGGATGAAAAGTGTGTCTTTATTGGGTATAAAGATGGTCTGAAAGGTTATAATCTTTGGAACCCATAAACTAAGAAGGTAGTGTATAGTCAAGATGTGGGATTTATAGAAAACAAATATGTTGTCAAGTAGGAAGTCCTACCAAGGAAGGAAGAAACAAAGAAAATAGAGTTTGAGTTGAAGGATAATGAATCAAACTGTACAAAAGAATATGAATAAGAAGAATAAGATCCTCATACTCCAGTATTGAGGAGATCGGTTCGAGAAATAAGGCAACCAGAAAGGTATACTCCACTTGATTTTCGTTCAAATTTTTCTTTGTTTATTACTGATGATGATCACAAAATTGTTAGTGAGGCAATGGATTCAGAGGATGGAAAACTATGGAAAAAGGTCACGATCAAAGAAATAGTATCCTTGGACAAGAATGAGCCTTAGGATCTAGTGGAGTTTCCAGCTAGAAGAAATCCCATTGGTAGAAAATGGGTGTTTAAAAAGAAGCTAAATGTAGAAGGCAAAGTGGAGAAATACAAAGCTTGGTTAGTAGCAAAAGGGTATTCCCATGTAGAGGTAATTTACTTTGGTGAGATTTTATATCCTCTTGCCAAGTTAACTTCTATTAGATTTATTTTATCTATTGCTGATGTGTTTGATTTTGAAGTATAACAAATGGATTTAAAAACAACATTCCGACATGGGGATACATGAAGCAGCCAAAAGGATTTGCAGTGAAGGGAAAGAAAGAGTTGGTATGTAGGATGAAAAAGTCCATGTATGGGTTAAAGCAATCACCAAGGATGTGGTATACAAAACTTGATACCAATATGTTGGGACTTGGCTTCACAAGGATCAAAGTGGATCACTATGTGTAATTCAAATTATCTTGTGGATGATACGACAAGGAGATAAACTAGAATGTGAAAACCCAATTGTCCTCTAAATTTGACATGAAGGATCGTGGTGTTGCAAATTTCATTTTGAACATGGAAATTAAAAGAGATCGGGAAAATAAGAAACTATAGTTAAATCAAAGGAAACACGTTGATACAGTATTGCAAAAGTTTAATATGTAGGAATGTAAACCGATCAAGGTTCATATTCATGTAGGTGTAAAGTTGTATGTGGATTAGTGTCCAAAGACAAAAGAAGAGGAAGAGGACATGTCTCGTGTTCCATATATGAGTGAATTTGTATGTTTGATGTTGTTTGTACTATATTGTACATTGCACATGCAGTGGTATTTTTGAGCAGGTATATGTCAAAACCATGGAAGGAGCATTGGACAACAATAAAAATGGTTTTCAGGTATTTGCATGGCACTACTAGTTATGGATTGTGCTACCAAGGAAGACAAGGATTGGACAAAGTGTTGGACACACATGGATTTGTTGATGTGGACTGGGTTGGAGATATGGATCACAAATTATCTACAAGTGGGTATGTGTTTAACCTGTTTGGAGGAGCAATCGGTTGGATGAGCAAGAGACAGTATGTAGTCGCACTCTCAACTATAGAAGTTGAATACGTGGTAGCTAATCATGCAATCAAGGAAGCAATATGGTTACATAGGTTGTGTTTAGGTATTGGTTTGGTATAATAAGTTGTAAGGATAGATTGTGACAGTCAGAGTGCAATATTCTTGGCGAAGAACCCAACTTATCATTTAAAGACAAAGCATATTGATGTTTAATATAACTTTGTGAGAGACATGGTTGAAGACAAGAAGGTGTTGTTGATGAAGGTGGAAATTTTGGAAAATGTTGTAGATTCATTAACAAAATCTATGAGCACTAATAATTTCTCTTGGTGTAGAGGATCTATGGGCATTTCTACCCTAGATTGTTGACTATGTAATCATGTAACCCCTTGTATGCAAAGAAAACAACAAGTGGGAGAATGTTGGGTATGTGTTCTATTCTTTGCAAAATTGATCCCATGTATTGTAC